>APFE030415970.1:185667-209716 GCA_000404065.3 Pinus taeda
CGTGGAAAGACCCTATGATGTGGGTCCTGTTGGACGATGAGCTCCGGGAGCTCTGGGGGGCTTTGGGGATAGCTTCTCGGAGCTTTAAGCACTCATAATGCTTCTGCCCCACCCTTGTGATTATTGAGCTGGTTCGCCAGTCATTTATTTGTGCCCCATATGCATCCTACCCATTGAGTTCAGGGCTCATGGGAAGTACCTCTCATTTGGCCAATGAGGTGTGGAAAAGCTAGAGACTATTAGCAAAGACTGATGGACGCATCAGAGATTGCCGTACTCTCTATCTAGGATGGCATGGTCCAACCACTTGATCTGGGATCAAGATTTGTGAGGTCTGGGACCTCTGGACTGATTATGTCAGTTGGGGGATGATGTCTTTGTGACTGACCCACTTCTGTTCTGAAATAAAGAAGCCAGCAAAGCAAGTTTCGGCAGGATGACTCACGATGTTGATTGCACTAATAGATGGAGTTCTCCCTAGTTGAGAGGGAGTGTTAAATTTGGACAACTAGGTCCAAACTCCATGTTCTGATGCTCAGATTAAGAGGCTAATATTTTTTGTTGGATTCCTCTTTCTGAGAGGTGTAAAATCCATATAAAAATAGTCTTAATCCGATGAGCAGAACTTATATTTTGAATTTATTATTCTTAATAAATTATATGTGCAAGGTTAGCCAGTTTTGTCATGTAGGCTCACATGCCCAACAGATGTGTCACACACCCTCATTGATGGATATAAATACAGGAAATGTTGGAGCGAATTTCATCACAACTCAACTCACATCTTCCTCTCTCATTCTAAAGAGTACGAGCTACCTGAAGGACAGATTTCAGCCACACGTGGGAAGGACGAAGAGGACAGACCGTACGGTTGAGCTGCAGTACGATTTTCTGCAGCTAGGGTTTCGCAGAAAGTTTGACCAGCGTTGACTTTGGTCAACGCTTGGTGCAATCAAGCTGAAAACTTGTGGAAGGTTCGATTTTTGAAGGCCGTACTACCTGGCACAAAAATCGAGGTCAAAGGGTTGACCGTTTTGCTGTTGCGTTGACTTTTAGCTTGCTTCCCTGCGTTGACTTTTCAGGGCAGCGTTGACTTTTGTAGAACTGACTTGGGTTATATCATCTACTGGTTGGAGGGTTGTTGTGACACATGCTGGGCTGGCTGACCAAAGGAGACTTTGCTGGTTGAAGCATCCTATTGACCGCCGAAACGAACACACACATTTTTTTCCTGTTTCTGATTTGTCTTCTGTAAGATCTGCTTATATGTTCTATCTGCATTTTGCTTAACTACTTGTATGATTGTTGTGAGAAAAGTGAAATTGCTCTTAGCATAGAACATCTACAAAACTTTACACAAGTCTTGTTCCTTTGTTGTCGCCGCCTCCATGTACATCCACCCGAGGAGGGCATTTGCCTTTTGGTTCTGGTCGTGGGACTTTATGGGAGGAGACTCCTAGAAGACCACCACGACCTACTCGAAAGTTAGACATTATTTGTGGTGGCAAGAGGAAGTTGTAGATGATAGAATTAGTTGTCTTTCCTAGTTTCTAGTAGTTTTAACTTTTAATAATTGTTGACTCTTTCATATTTATTATGATATTTTTTTGTAAACAATATACGACAATTTAAGTTTGAAGTTGGCAATTATAACTCATTGGTAATGATTTATGAATATGATGCTTCGTGAAAAGATGAAAGTTGTTTCATTTCATGTTAGATATTATTTGTTGTAATGGTTACACTTAACTTACAAGTACAACTTCGGTGATCAATTATGTTATGAAACTAGCTCACAAAAAGATACAAAAGATAGATAAACGCCTTAAAAATAAGCCTCTTCAAAAAGGCAACCTCCTTTACATTACACAAATGAACAATTGTTGGATGATACAAATGACAAGACCTATTTTCTATATATAGGAGTCTAAGCGGTCATAATATAACCAGAGCCGACATAAGAATAATAATGTAAGGGCACAATAATAACAATATGGGGACTACATGGGTACAACAATAGGGGGTTGCACTAATAACAATAAGGGGTTACACTAGTAGTATAGGGGCCTAACATGCCCCTCTCCTTCAAAAAGTGTTGTCCTCAACACTTGAGTAGTCCTTGATGCTTCTATATAAAATTATTGTCCTCCCATGTGAAATTTTCAGCGAGTAAGTTCTTCCACTTGATGAGATACTCTGAAATTGATCGATTTCGTCGTTGTCGGGTTCTTGTTTCTGTCACTGCTCCAGGTTCCAATATGATTTTTCCTTCCTCTTCAAGTTCTGGCAATATTGTTTGAATTGCGATCTTCTGTAACTTTTGAATGAGTGGCCACACTTCTTCTTCCTTATTCCATTCATTCCTTGCTTCGTTTATCCAATCTGGTTGGATAATAGAAATAGCACAAAACAATGCTTCCACATCCTGGTCCTTTCTTGAGAGTGCATTTCTGCAACAAAAATTTTCTTCCCTTTGATGAGATACTCTGAAATTGATCGATTTCGTAGCTGTCGGGTTCTTGATCCATGGCTTGAAACTTTAAGATTGATGAATCCTGAGACTCAATATGTGGTATGTTACTAACTTGTGGGCGTGGTTGATGAAGATTATAACTTCTAGATGATTGTTGTTATATGGTTCAATCTATGTTTTTTATAACTGATTCATCATTCTACATGTTTTTGTTGACATATCGGCATCAAAATATTATATATATGTATATATATATATATAGAAACGCTCCCAAACAGAAAACTTTTGAAAATGTCGCTCCCGCTCCCACTCTCCATTTTCGCTCCCGCTCCAAGGAGAAGGTAGAGGAAAAAAATTCTCACCTCATTCTTTAAAAGCTTTTGGGGACCAAAAGTCTCCCAAAATGGGCATCATCCGCATAGGACCATTGTATTATTTGAAATCCATGTCGATGCTTTCGCAGTGGAAAATTTGGAGGAATCAACGTACATGGCCATTTTTATAAGCAAGTCCCAATTTGGCAAAATGGGATTTGAAACCTTCTGGAAGCACTTTGAGGCATTAAATGAAGTTCTTTGGGGACCAAAATCTCATTTGTGTTAGACCTCCTGACGTTGTTCTACACACAAAGACCCTTACGACGATGCAAGAAAGAGTATGCAAAAGTTATGCCACCCAAAAGTTTAACTTCTTGTTTTGTCTACCATGCTTCGAGATTATGCAACGTCATCCCCCGTTACTTCATGGAAAGGGGGCTAGCCACATGAGGACTACGAAGAAGATCTAAAAGGGTTGAGTTGTAACTCATGTTGAGGGTTGAATTGGTCAATTCTAACCCCTAATTAGTTATCAAGTTGTGTTATAATCAAGCCACTACAAGGAAAATAAGTTCCCTCAATTTACTTGCATTGTGTTCCATAATAGAATAGAGTAGCTAAGTGTGGATAGAGGGAGTGCATAATAGAGGAGGTTTGTTTTGTGCCATCCTACGAGCCACAAGTGTCAGGAAACTCCATAGAGAGTTCCTCCCATTTGTACTTGCATCATTTGCATCCCAGATAAAAGAGTGCAAAGCAACCTCACCTTTCAACTCAATTTTCTCCCGTAAGGGTTTCCCAAAGCATATTTTGGTGTTCATTCTTATTTGTGAGTGATTGTATTTACTTGTTCTCTATTTTCAGCATATTATCTATTACATACATAAACAACAAAACAACAATAACAAACCTGAAATCTAAATGAAATTAACCCTTCATAGTATAGATTTCAGTGTATTTTAATAGATTTGTTGTGGCAAATTGTCCAGTTGATTATCCACGAGTTTACAGATCAACCGAACCATGGATAGTATTGCACCATTCTCTCCCCTGAGCCAGCCATACTCAAACAACCAACCACCCAATGTAGGAGTGTGGCGTCATCCACTCAAGCCAACACTCGATAGTCTCTTAAGGTTGTGTATCCGGCAGTAACAGGGATCCACGCACCTTCAATGCACTAATCAACAAAATTGCAATAGCTTGATTTATACACAACTCGCTATATTGTAGATGGTGTCATCCATCCTATACTCAATAAGACATCCTTGGTCCCCCTAGCCTATGCACTAGTACACCATCCTAACCATTTCACGGATGCTACCCACGAGTCAGTCACCAAGGTACCAAAGCATATAAACTTGCTACACAACTTGCCAAGTATGCCCATCATGCCACTTGTCACTTACATCCATAGGGTTGATACATCTACCGTGTAGATGACTTTTATATTTTTTCCCTTTATCACTTTCAAAACATAATTTGTTAGAAACACATTTACATCATTCATCAATAGGGAATAAAAATAACAAAATCCCCAGATATCTTCCATGCATATGCATTATTTATTTCAATGACAATTTTTAATCAGTAAAACTAGTTCACGTACTCCATTTGCAGAAGAAAATAGAACACTGAACTGTGCCATGTGGATTTACATCGCTGTTCATAGATAACTGATTATTATTTAGATGAAAAAGTTTGTGAGCCACTCAATTAAGTCATGATGGATGGACTAAGCAAAAAAACACTTCGCTTGTATTTGTCTTAAATCAAGTTCTTGCAGAAAATTTTACATATGCACTCTTCTACGTGCAGAATCCAGGTATACAGTCAGAAAGTATTACAAGATGCTTCCTTAAAATTATCAAGCACCCAGCACCTAGCAAGAGGTGGGATGCCATATTGCACTGTTCTAGAAAATGCTATCCCTGGCCCAACTTAACGGCCATGTCAGTTCCATTATTTCACAGGAAGAAACACCACATTCCTTGTAGGGGATTTAACTGTTGGGGACGGAATATCACCACCCTCTCTTGTACAACCAATCAAACCCCCCGTGGTGTAGATATACCATTAATGATGTGCATTAAATATATAAAAAGATTTTCCCATGGTTTGCATCATTGCTGGAGCCCATTCTTTAAACAGTACAAGGAGTTACTCGTTGAAAATAAAAGATGCATGCCAGAAAATCAACACAATTATAGCAACTAAACCCTGCCAAGAAACATTCAAGAATATGTGTACTTGTGCCACTAATTAGTCTTCTTGAAAATTTGAATTTTGTGATTATCTCCTCGTATCTAACCCTACAACGCTTATATTGCTGGTTGTACTGGGTGCTTTGCAGTACATCAACTGCTGTTGTAGAATATTGACAAGTTCATTTAATTCATGTATCTTCTTTTCTTGAGTCAAGATAATCTGAATCACAAACGTACAAATTGAATCATAAGTCACATTTTCCAAATTAATCGTATCATTAAACTGACATTTTGACAATAGAATGGATCAATTTTTTTTATTTATTCCATGGCATATGTTAGCTTCAAAAAGGCAAAGTAGTTTCCATCCATTGCACTCAGCCTATTTGTGTTATACAAAAATCTATAAATGATTCAAAAAGAGGCTTGACCAAAAAAGAAATTCAAGTGACACTTACTACTACAAGCCAAGTAGTTTGTTACTGAAAACAAATGTGCATTACCAAACAGAACGGGCAAATCTGTGTCCTTTAAAAGGGGAAATGTCTGTACATTACATGTGCCAAAGGAATAATTAGTTGACTGGTTTAGAAATGGTGATTGTTATAATAGATTGAGCTATATTTTCATTTGTCATCATATGTCAAATAGTCATGGCTTGCTCTAATAACTTTCATTAGTATTATTTACTCACTATAATTATCCTATTTGTTCCCACACAGTTATTTATTTATTTAGAAATTTATACAAGCATTTCCTACTTGAGATGCTTCAACCCGAAAGGATAGCTATAGATGATGTTTTTTCTTGCATTTAACAAAAAACTTAAAAGGGTAAGCCCAATAAGGGTAATGAAGCATTGATAATAAAAGGTTAGGTCAATGTATAATCAAAAAAGAAAAATATGCAAAGAAGATTCCCCTTAAGTAACGGGATGCTTTCCTCTTCCATCTCTTTGAATAGTGGTATAAATATACAAAAAGATTCCTCCTTGATTAGCGAATAGTGATGAAAAAATAATTTCTTTTTTGAAGCACGGAGATCTATCTTTCAATTCCTTCCAAATTCTCATTATCTTATGATCTTCCACATAGTTTTTGAAGGTGTTAACCGTGATTCATTAGCTGGCTAAGTTGGATAGACTGACTAAATATTTGGTTAACAGTTAATAATTGACATGAAGCAACAAGATGGCACTGGCAGCGTTATACGTGTTTCTTCTGCCCAACAATTGGACCTAGTCAACTGACTATCTAACAGCCAAAGATTCACTGTCTTAGATGTTGTACAACAAGCCTGAAGTAACAGCAATCCCCTGATTTACAAGTTAAATGCACACTAAAGTTGTTGTGAATCAATATAAATCACTTTGTATAAATCAATGTTGCGATAATCACAATCAGGATTAAATCAGCAAGGGTCCAGAAAAAGAAAAAATCAGGATAAATTGGCAAAAAAGAGCAAAAATAAAATTTAAAAAAAAAATAATAATAAATAAATAAAATAAATACAAAACATGATTTTGGGGGTTGAAACTCGATTTTTTCATTTTGAAAAAGTTGCCGATTTAATCATTTCAAGGAAAAACTTCGCGATTAAATCGTGATTTTCGCAACACAAAATGAAATTTATGGAATCATTGCAACAAAGCCTTGCCTTCTATTATTCTGCAAGCATTATTTCTAGATGGAATAACGTCTGTCAAACAATGTTTATCTACAAAACAATGTGTGTCATCATATCCTTGGTTGAGAAGTTATTAAAGCCTAATGTGATTAAAGTCAAACCAAGGAGGCTGCTTGCATGTTCCATATGCTAGGTCTGAAGCAGAATCTACTATCAGTCAACAAGATTACAGACATTAGGTTTATTATGAAGTTTAATAGTAAGTATTTTGCTTGATGAACGTGCCTCAACCTATTGACAAGTCCCAATCAGTGTTTTAAAAACCGGCCGGCTCGAACAAGAAACCGGTCAAACCGGCCAGTTCATAGGCTGACCGGGTCAAAGTGGTACAAAAACCAGGTTTATACCTCCTCTTCACCTGAAATTCATTAAAATAGGTCCTAACCGGCTGCTTTAGGATGGAACCGGCCGGTTTATGGTCAAACTGGCCAGTTCTGTCCTAAACTGGTTGGTTCACTACCGGTCAAACTGGCCAGTTCTGTCCTAAACTGGTTGGTTCACTACCAAGGCCGCAGCGGACCCACACGACGTCAATTAGGAAGTTTCCTGGGTGTTTTGGAGGGAAATTAAGTGTTGTTTGCCTCCAAAAACACCCTCTCCAACCCTCTAAAAGGAGCTCACCCCCCTCATTTGCCTCACACATCTCATTTGGAGTTTTTGTGAATTTGACTGGGAGCTTGGAGAGTGTTGAGTTTTTGTTGTAGTGGAACAACAAAGGGTTTGAGCTAAATAGTAGTCCTCATGCCTCCAAAAGCCAAGGACACTGCATGGGCTCATTGTGATATGATTGATGGCAAAATGATCTGCAGATATTGCCAAAAAATTATTGAAGGAGGGGGTATTAACAGGTTCAAGCAATACTTGGCTGGGATAGGAGGCCATGTAAAGCCATGTGGACCACCAAATGAAGTAATAGGGCATATTAGGGCAGAATACCTTTAGAAGTTTGAGACTCAAGTCACTATACCAATAGAGAAGTTTGTGACTCAAACAGTTACAAAGTTTGTGAGTCAAGACTCAACCAACTGAGTTTGATCATGATGAGAAGTTTCAAGTGATAATGCTGATCACTAATATCATATATGTAGACTTGTAGTAGGCTAGTGGCCCCATAGTTTGTAAGCTTTGTTTTTAACTCTAGAGGCCATTTAGAGCCTCATTGATTATATATTTTGTTGCTGATATGTATTGCACTTGGTGCCATTTTGATATATTCACCTTTACATGGTATAGATATGAGCAAACTTTGCATATTTTGTGTCTATTGGTTTGGAATCATGGTTTTAAATCTTAAAAATATGAAAAAAATAATTATTTCATGTGTTTTTTTAAATTGGTCCATTGAGATCTAAACAATCCAGGTTTGATTGGCTCCGGTTTGAAACCCGGTTTATTAGTTGGACCAGTGCGGTCACCGGTTCCGGTTTTTAAAACTACCTTCAAGTCCCTTTCATTCCATACATTCAAGTCCCTTAAAAGAGTCAACACATTCACGCACATTACGAAATACATCTGAACAAAACACCCACCCTTGCTTGACTGATGAGGCACTATCTCTTCCTGATCACCCAGTCAAAAAGAAATGAAAGCACCCACTACTGTTATCAAAACCGGTCAGAACCAGCCGGTCTAACCAGTGGGAGGGAAAACCGATTCAGACCAGTGAACCGGACTGTTTTTGGCTGGTTCAGTACCAAACTGGCTTTTTTTCAATGAACCAGCCGGCTCAATTTTCATTGAAATAGCGGGGTCAGTACTGAACTGGCCTGTCCTGTACAATGTTATCAAGGACTCTTTGAATGCAATTTTTTTACGTAATGATTTATCACTGGGAAGCCTAGTTTTTTACCATAACTACTAGTGCCTAATATTCAAGCCTATGGCCCTAATATTTCTATGCAATTCATGGTAATGTTAAATTCTTAAAAACAAGAAAAATGTCACTTTTACTTAAATTTTTAACATTACCATAAATTGACTCAAGATGTTTGAGAGTGGTTCCGACCTCGTTGGATTTCATATCGAGAAAACAAAATTTTAGATCCCACTCAATGTCCAGCAAACTTAACAGTTTTTTAGGATTTCAGGATTGGGGTGATTGCAATGTTTCCATTGTATGGAACTAGCATTTAATCAAGAGCACCAATCCCTCTATGTACCTTGATGTTAGTGGCATTGATTGTTGAACTCCGCTGTCATGATCCTACTAAAAATGTACTTTTGAATTGACATACTAAGCATTTTCTATCTCATTTTAATGCTTAGAGGGTGATATTTATGACAAATATCCCAATATAGACAAAGATTTTGATGATATGTAAGTATTTGTTATAGCATGAATTTTTTTGGATGTTAGAGGCCATCTAGGGCATGTTTGTTGATGTCTTTTCGATTCAGATGTAGATTACACTCGGTATTATTTTGTTATGTGCACCCTTACGTGCTATATAAACGAGAACATTTGTTTAGTTGTGTATAAATGGTTTGGATTCACATGGATGAACATGAATATATAAGTTTTTCTTTAAAATTTGAATATTTATGTGCTTTTGGTTGACCAGTTTTTTGGTATAGTTTTTTCACCAGCTCTGACCAGTTTTTTGGTCCAGTTTTTTCACCTACTCAAACCGGATCCAGGTCCAGTTCTAATAACATTGGCACCCACACAACAAAGGTCCTATATATATTCTTTGGTTAAGTGTTCACTCCCCGACCCATTCTTTCCTTCTCGTTTGTTTGCTTGAAAAATCACATGAGCAATGGAGAGCCCCCCTTTCTCTCTTTCATGGACACATGAAGGTACAGAAAAAGAAGAAAGAGCATGTGGTTAAAGGAGTGTGTGTCATGCATTCTACAAGTTGTGTTGCCCATCAATGATATTTGCAAACATTGTTGAAGACTCAAACTTTGAAGTCAACATCGAGGCTGAGGTTGGATTGATAAATCCAAGGCCAATGTCAACAGAAGAGAAAGTAGTAGTCAATGTGGTGAAAGTAGGGGTCAACATCATCACCTACTGACATTGACAACCTAGACCTTTGTTGTTTCAAGAGATTTAAGAAATGTGTTGGATGGAGATGATCAAATGAATGAGTAGCAGTACCCTTGATGCAAACTCAAAATTGAGGTATTGCGAGAGTTGTTTGCAAGGAAAGTAGCATGGGAATACTTTTAATTCCTTTTATTAATGAGCGAAAATGGCATTAACAAAAAGTGGTGCAAAAAGGAGGAAGTATATATTTTGTTGCTTTCTCTAAAGAATAATTCTAAGGCCATTGGAAATTTTAAGGAGTCCATGGCTTGAGTCAAAAAGAAGATAAGCTTAACATTGAAAGCTTTGAGTGCTACTGATGGGGAATCTTGTTCAAACAAGTTTGAATTATTCTATAAGAAAGAAAGCATTTTTTGAAGTCAGTGCCATACACACCACAACAAAATGTTGCAAAGAGGAAAAACAAGATTGTAGGAAAAAGGCTAGGTGCATGTTGCCACAAGAAGGCTTCGATGACTAGTTTTGTAGTAGTTGTGCCAGGAGCAAGATACCTCAGCAAGCAATCATTGACCAAACCTTAAAGGAACCACCCTAGAAGAAGCTTGGCTAGGTAAGAAAACATTTGTGGCTCATCTAAAAGTGTTTAGATGTAATCCATACATGTTGGTCTTGTTATCCCTCCTTTAGCAAGGGTACATATATGCACAGATTCATTTTTGGTGGTGACATTGTAAGCCCAAGGAATGCAAGTGTAAGGCCCTGCAAAAGCCTTGTGGGTTGATGATTATGTGAGTGTGTGTCCTAAATCCATAATGGTGGATAGTTATGGCTTATCCTCTTAGCTTCATCTTCATGGTGCTTGGTGTTATGATATTGTTCACATTCCCTTCAATGGGCGGTAACTCCCTGCCTTGATGGGCATTCTTATGTCTTGGGGTGGTATGCAGGCATTATGGAGGTGGACCTATTAGGACTCATGACTTATGGGAACTCAATGTCAAGCCCTATAAAGGTGATGGCTTATTGTACTTTCCCTTTCATTTTCCATTTAATCCCAGTGCACCTATTTGTTCCCCACTAGATTGTCTTATTGACTTTATAGGCATTCCTTGGAATTGGTATCTTCCTCTAGTCACAGTTCTTCAACATGGTAGTTTTACATTTTCCAACAGTTGCCAGTTCTTCGGGTAGCTTACAAAACCCAACATAGGTTCTTGGGGTCAAAAGTCAACAAAGGCTTAGATTACTCAACAAAATTCCCTCTTCCCATGCCACATGGAATTTTCTAGAAATGATGAACCGGAATGAAGTTATGCTCAGTCAAAGGGGATCGTCCTACTTTTTTGGCATGTGTGGACTTTTGAGTCAAATCTTGGTCAAATGGGTCAAGTGAGCAATCAAAAGGCATCTACAAATTGCTTGCAAGAAAATCCATATTCCAAATTTTCATATCAATGAGGGCATTCGATATCTATAGTTGGGATCACTTTTCTAGGGGGTCAACCATACGTGTTGAGGCCAAGACAGCGTTCCAAGCTATTTCAAAGAAACCTTGGACCAGGTCATGGGTGGAAAAATTCAAGTTAAAGTGAGAGACAAGTTATCAAAGAAACTAGAAAACATATATCTTTCAAGCATATGAACCAAGTTGACTTCATCATAAGGAACAATGAGTCTTCTAATGCAAGACATTAAAGGTTTGAAGGCAAATAAAGGAACATTGAACCTGAAGTGGACAAAATGTAGTCGTTAAAGTTTGAGTGAGCCTCTTCTCCAAGAAAAGAACCTTTCTTCAAGTCAAATCACCACCCTCTTATGTTTGACTTTAGCTTTTGGAGTTTTATGACCTATTCTTGAGCTTGGAAAGTCATTCCCATGCTTCATGGAAGTGACTTAAATTGTGGTATGGACATGGGCCTTCATTTAAGGCATATTTGAAGGATATTAAGCATTATTTGAACTTTTATTGGAGTTGTTTTTTAGGGTGCCACCCCTTTGGAGAATTTTGTCACCTCCTTCAAGGGTTTTAAGCAATGTAAAAGACATTTTATTTTTGACTTAGTCTCAAAGTATATTGTGGATGACAAGTCACCCTTTATGGGGAGCAAAAGGAGCATAGATGTTGAGAGTTCTATAAATTTAAAGCTCTCCCTCCTTAGCAACCATGTTGTGAAAAATGTTAGAAATCGTAAAGGCAGAAAGATTTTCTTATATTGATAATTACTTGAAAAGTCTTTGTGTTCTTATTAACTTTATTATGTTCTTTTATCTTTGTTTCATCAAGCAATCATCAAATCAAAAGCATAAAGATCAAGGACACCAGATATAGGCTCTCATTCAAGGCTAAAACCCCACTCTAGAGGAAAACCAAGTCAAACTCTTCCACTAGCAATATTCAAGATGAAATAAACCAAGACCCTAGACCAAAGACCTTCCTCCCCCACCAAGTTAACCTTCCAATGTGATTCTGCACCTTTCAATAGTCTCTTCTTATACAACAACAACAATCTAGAGATTTTGGCCCCAATGACTCCAAAATTTCGGCCTTCCAGCAACAGCAGAATTTTGGCATCCTGCAACACTCCAGAACTTTGTCTGTGTGGGATAGGAAAGAGAAATTTCGACTTTCTTGACCTTGAAAGAAACTTCCTTCTTATTCGTTAGCCTTTTCCTCTTTGGACCTTGAATTTCGCACTTTTCCAGCGTCCTACAACTGCAGATCGAAATTATTGATTTATGCTCCAAATGAGGTCTTGTTGTTGCCTTATATAGGTGTTTCTACCCCTCAGTTAGGCCGACTTGTCCTTTGAGGGCGACTTGGTGGAGGAGGCCTAGAAGACCTAAAATACAACAAAATAAATTTATTTCTTGATTGATAAAGCCCAAGAAGGGTCTATTACATCATGACATGAACAAGAACACTTGACATAAACCCTAGAAGCTCGCAATGGAGGCTTTGACCTATAAACAAGTCAATTTCTCAATAATATAAAATTATTTTTCTTTCTTTTGATAAATACATTACATCATGACTAAAATACAATTATGAAGACCGACACTAGTTACATTCTTCAACACTCCCTCTTAACTAGGGAGGTATTCATAATTACATATATACAGAGGTACATGGAAGATCTCAAAATGATATGCTCTATGAAGAGTCATAGCACACTTAGTGTTGCGGACTAGATACCTGACCACGGTATTCTATCCAAGTGGGACTAAGATGGACTCACAAACTTTCAGCCACTATAGGTACCATCAGGCTTACTAGCTCTACCATCAACCCAGGGATCTAGGTGTGTGTCCAAGGTTGGAGCTCCATGACCAATGCCACTCTCCCTCTTTGGGATCTAGACATCAACACATAGGCGGACTAGATGTCCTCCCAAGCATCTTGCCATAAGATGCTTCATCTCTCTCAATTAACTAAACCAAATATATCCATCAATTCAAACATGCTTCAAACATTTAATCTTTAATGGAGAGATCTTGCACAATCACAACGCCAACTAGTAATAAACTTTCAAATGTATACAAGTAAACACAAACCTTCGGGGTCCACAATTATTTTGATGTTGCTTATAAACATATCTTGGCAGAAGCTTTCTTCTTTTCAATTCTTCGGTAGCACCAAATATAGCCTCAATACTTTTCTAGACTTTTGTAGATTTATTTGTACTACTTTCATTCATTCTCCAACTTCATTCTTTCTTCAAGGTATTATCATATGCCCTCCCTCTTAACTACGGAGATATACCCTTTTCTTTCATCCAAACTCCCTCTCAATTTGGGGAGATCAATCAGCTTCATTCATCGGAGAAACTTCAACCTTTCAATACTTCATGGTCTTATGATCAACTTCATCATCATCATTCGTATGGTTTCCTTTTATTTATCATGCATAATAATACTAGCAGATCATCTTACTTATGAAGATCTTCAACATCCTGAAGATTACATACCTGTAAATCTTCAACAGCAAGTACAATTGAGTACAAGTATACAAAAGCATGAAGTCAACTATATCAAAATCATATCAATATAATGGAAGCATCAAGACATTCAATTTTTAGACATTAGATACCTTGACCTAGTTGGGTTCATAATCAGCAAAGGTTACATCCTTTTATACTTTAGACTTTAACAACTTGCTAGGATTTGTCATAAACCCTAGACTTCATTTCTGAAACACAAAGCCTTAGATATCAACTAGTCAACCAAATAATAATTCAATAACAGTCTTATGCATCTAGGACTTCAATATTACTATCAGAATGATAGACTACTAGAATTTATTGCAAGCCCTAGATTTTCATCATTATATCAACAATATCATCATGTCCTAAAATATCAATCTCTACTAGTGTTTTATTGAATACCCTAGATCAACAATACTAGCATATGCATATCTAGGGTTTCATCAACTTATCAAAGCTTACTTCGATACATCCTAGACACAAACATCAACACATCAAAGTTAGATATACAACACTTTTAATCAAGCTATGGTTTCAATTATATGGAAGAATACACCCCTAGAGTTTCATTCCTAGGACCAAGGGTCTTGCTTATAGATATACAACAATTTTAATCAAGCTATGGTTTCGATTATATGGAAGAATACACCCCTAGAGTTTCATTCCTAGGACCAGGGGTCTTGCTCATAGACCCTAATTCACCAAACCCTAATAATCTAGGGTTTCGACTTATAAGCAGCAAACCCTAACTTATCAGAATCTTGTCAATCTAAGGTTTCAGTTTATAACAAGGATAACAACAGCAAACCTTAAAAGACTGGGACTTTGCCACAACATTACCAAAACCCTAAACTTTACAAGAATGGAATTTTCTATATTTCCTCTTTACTAATAACCCTAAGAGGACTAGGCTTTCAACGCCATTGTTAACATACCCTAAGCAAGGATAGAATTTCATTGTACAAACCCTAAGTAGACTAAGGTTTCATCAACATGCCCTTAGCATCAAGAGGCTAGGGTTTTACACTGAACCATAAAGGTTAGGGTTTTATAAGAATAATCAAAATGACAATATAACGAGGGTGGATTCAATCTAATGATTAATCACCCTAATAAGAATCTTATAAGATTCAAAATCCTAGACATAATGATGTCAATGATGTAAACCAAATTTTAAAACAAAAAAAAAAACATACCTTTTACATGAATAGAACTTTATAACAAAGCTTATATTCTAAGACATACCTTTGAGTTGTTCCTTAACAAACCTTGTAGGATAACATTTCTTAAAGCGCTTCATTTGCAACAGAACTTCCTTCATACTTCAAGTTGATCCTTTGAAGTCTCCTCCATGACTCTTGTGTAATCTGTAGTTTTTCTTTACCAAGGAAAATATAAAAAGGTTATTAGCATATGATACAAACAAATCTTGATATGGGAGGGGAACCAAACAAAAAAGAGGAGACAGGAAACAAGATACTTATCTTTGGTAAATTGGTGAGGGCTCCCTCTTAATCCAATCTTGAAGGATACCTACAAATTAGAAAATAATTCAAAAAAAATTCTAACTAGACATGTTAGACCTACAAACTGTAGAAATCAAAACATGAATGAAGCAAATAGATCTTTGACTTCAGATTCTTCATTCTTGCTTCTCTTTGGTGGGGCTTCATTAACAATGTTTGCTTTATCTCTTTCTCTCTTCTTGTTCCTTGGGTTCTCAAGGCATTGGTTTTTGTAGTGACCCATCTTGTGACAATTATAACATTCAACTTTGGATAGGTCAACTTTCTTCCTTGGTCCTTTGAACTTCTTGAAGGTTCCTTTATTTTTGTGATGAGCAGAACAGACATTAGAGGTGTTTTCTTCTTCATCATCCTTTTTGTTGTTTACTAGTAGCATTCTGGCTTCTTCTTGACTGCAAGCATTCCACATTTGTTCGAATGGAGTATCCTTCCAGCCATTAATTCTTGATGCAAAGTTACTCCAATATTTTGGTAGTCCTAAAAGAGCAGCAACTACGAGCTCCTTTTCTGGTACAACTTCATCTATTGTTTGCAGTTCATCTCTGATTCTAGATATCCTTATGAAGTAGGATGATACAAAATCGTCTTTTGTCCTCCTTACAGTTCTTAATTCATTCTTGAGGCTTGTTATTTGACCAATGATCTTAATAGTGAATAATTTTGAAAGGGCTTCATACATTTCCTTAGCAGAGTCTATGTTGGATATGTATGGAATTAAGTTGTCCTTTACTCCATCTACTATAAGATTCATGGCCAATATTTCGATTCCTATGAACTTCTCATATCCTGCATCATCTGTAGGCTGTTTGATTTTTCCTTAAACAAGATCCAAGACTTTATGCTTAGCGAGGATAAGATCTATCCTCTTTTTCCATGCCCTGTAGTTAGAGGCTCCTTCTAGCTTGTCTTTTCGCTTCATTGAAGTTGACATAGTTCCTATAGGTAATAGGCTTCTTTTCTTAAATAATCCCTTTCATTTGATGACCTTTCTTTGATCCCCTTCTCTTTAGTAGATCTACAAGTTGCCTTTTTCTTCCTTCTTCACCTTACCTTTGATACCATATTAGAAAATCATAAAGGCAGAAAGAGTTTCTTATATTAATAATTACTTGAAAAGTTTTTGTGTTCTTATTAACTTTCTTATGTTCTTTTATCTTTGTTTCATCAAACAATCATCAAATCAAAAACATAGAGATCGGGGACACGAAATATAGGCTCTCAGCCATGGTTAAAACCCCACTCTAGGGTAAAACCCATTCAAACTCTTCCACTAGCAATATTCAAGATGAGATAGACCAAGCCCTTAGACCTTCCTCCTCCACCAAGTCAACCTTCCAATGTGATTTTGCAACTTTCAATAGTCTCTTCTTGTCCAATAGCAACAACATAGCAATAATCCAGAAATTTGGGCCCCAATTACTGTAGAATTTCAGCCTCAGCTACTCCAAGTCAAGGTTACTTAGGAAGCGGGAATGGGGAGCGACATTTTCCAATGCTCCCGATTTGGGCGCAAATCGAGAGCGTATTTTTATATAATATATATTTTTATATATTTTGATGCATATATGTCAACAAAAGCATGCAAAATGATGAATTAGTTATAAAAAGCATAAAAACGTGGATTAAACCATATAACATCAATCATCTAGTAGTTACAATCTTCATCAACAACAGGGCCACAAGTTCCAAGTTTTGATTTGTATAGCATGTAAGGGTGAACATAACTAAAATAGCATAGAGTGCAATCCATCTCTAAACCGAAAATACATCAAAAAACAGGGCCTAGATGGCCTTTGCATCCAAACAAATCATACTACAACAAATACCTACATATCATCAAAATCATTGCCTATCTTGGGATCTTTGCCATTAATATCACCCTCTAAGCATTAACATAAGATAGAAAAAACATAGCATGTCAAGTCAAGATTTTGTTTGAGTGATGGGTACATTTTTACTAGGGTCATGATAGAGGAGTTTGACAACCAATGTCACTAACATCAAGGTACATAGAGGGATCAATGCTCTTGATTAAATACAAGATCCATACCCTAATACATGACAAAATCCAATGGAAACATTGCAATACCCCCAATCCTGAAATTCTGAAAAAGTGATCAGTCTGCTGGATTTTGAGTGAGACCTGAAATTCTACTTTCTCCATATGAAATCCAATGAGGTCGGAACCACTCTCAAACATCCTGAGTCATTTCATGGTAATGTTAAAAATAAGTAAAAGAATGGAAATGAAAGATAAAGGAGAATGTCACTTTTACTTTAAGAATTTAACATTACCATGAATCACATATCAATAGTAGGGCCATAAGCTTGATCATTAGGATGCCCGACTCAAAAATTCTTGTACATTTGAGAAAATTGTGTTTGGAATGTTCTTGCAATGAAAATTTGCAAAAAATGCCACGAAGCGAAATTTTTTTTAGGGAGTGCGCTTTGGGAGCGGGTTTGACGGGGGTGAGTCGCTCCCCCGCAACCATGCTCCAGGTACTCCAAAATGTCAGCCTCCTGCAACACTCCAAAACTTCGCACATGTGGGATAGGAGAGAGAAATTTCGACTTTCTTGACCTTGAAAGAGACTTTCTTCTTCTTCGCTAGCCTTTTCATCTTTTGCCCTTGAATTTCGCATTTTTCCAGCATCTTGCAACTGCAGATTGAACTTGTTGATTTATGCTCCAAATGAGGTCGAGTTGTTGCATTTATATAGGTGTTTTTAACCCTCAGTTAGGTCGACTTGTCCTTCTTTGAGGCCAAATTTGATCTGAATTGGATCATTATATTGTTTGTCATCCATCTCGATGCATTTGGAGTGGAAAAAATGGAGGAATCATATCACAAGACTGTTTTTACCAGTGGGACCCAGTTTGGCGAAACGGGGTCTAGAACCTTATGGGAGTGTTTTGAGGCATCAAACGACGTTTTTTTGGGGTAAAACTTTGTCGCTTAAGCGCTGCCCCTTTTCATGCTATTCTACACACAGAAAGATTTCAAACGGTGCAAGAATCACGTCAACGTAGCCCGTATGAAAAAGTTATGCCACTCAGAAGTTGACCTTCCTATTTTCACACCTATAGTTCCGGAGGATGCCACGTCAACCCTCATTATTCATGGAAGAGGGGCTAGTCACATGTTTGTGATGTAAAAGACTCTAAAAGAGTCTATTTTGTAACTCTAGTTAAGAGTTGATATAGTCAAACTTAACCACTAGTAGGCTATCGGGTTGTGTTATAACTATCGGGTTGTGTTATAACTAGGCCACTAGGAGGAAGAGGCATTCCATTTTCTTTCGAGAGCATTTGTTCCATAGATGAGCAAAGATAGCCAAGAGAGATAAGAGGTTAGGCACACAGAGGATTTGTGCATTGTAGCAGCCTTCGGGCCACAGACATTACTTCTTTATATCTGCAGCGATATTTCTAGACAGAGAGAGAGCGAAGCAGCCTCACCTTCCAGCTGGGTTTTCCCCCTAAAGGGTTTCCCAGAGCATATATTGTGTATTATGTGTGTGTGGGCCTATTTTGTCATTCTCTACTTTCTTGCTTGATTTATTTTTACATGCATCCACTAATTACAGTTAATTTTACAGATCTAGAAATCAAATAAAACTATAATAGTGTAGAATCTCATATTTTTAATATAATATTATCAGATCTATTGTGATGAACTGTCCAGTGGAATATCCACAGCAGTTTATGGATCATTTGGTATCAAAGCTTATTTCTTTAGGGTATTTTGTAGAGATTGCAAGGATCTAGATCGGTGAGGCCGAAAATCGTAAAACCCTAATCATGGGCAACAAATCTGTAAACGAACCTCGTGATCCTGCAGAGGTGAGGTTTTCGCAGCTCGAAGAACAAGTCACGGATATAAACCATAATGTAAACCTCCTAATGGCAGCCCTAAGCAATAAGATGGGGATATTTCGAGAATGAGGTTCGAATGCAGAGGAAAAATCAGAAGGGGGATCGGGAGATCAGGAAGACTCAGATAACCAGCCAAAGAAGGAACCAAGAAAAGATCAACCCAGTTTGAGTGTCGTGAACCAATCCTTGTTTAAAGTGGAAGCAAAAGTCAATATCAAGCCATACTACGGCAAGATCGACGCTCTGACACTGAACCACTGGTTGCAACAACTGGAAGTTTATTTCAGTGTCCATCAGATCGAGGAAGGGCAAAAGATCTCATTCGCACGGCTTAAATTGGAGGGCCATGCACTGACTTGGTGGGAGAGCCACACAAACACCCTGAGATTCGAGGGAGAAGCTCCAGTGACTAAGTGGGAGGATTTCAAAACCCTCATTAAGTCACAGTTTTATCCCATTGGGTACGTGGAAGACGAGTGGATCCGATGGCATTACTTCAGGCAAAAGTCAGGCTAAAGCGTGCAGGAGTACACCAAAGAATTCAGAAAGATGGCTTTAATGTTGGGTATCTCTCCAAAGAACCCAGATGTACTCCTCAAGTATTTGGGGGGTCTGCACCACCATCTGCGTGAGCAAGTGATGTTGTTCAAGCCCAAAACGGTGTACGAGGCTTGTGTACAGGCACAGTACCTGGAGAACATAGGCTTGAAAAGAGCGCAATTAAGTGGATTGAAGCAGAAGGAGCAACATGAAACTTCTAAAGAGTGGAAGAAGAAGCAAAAAGGGGGAAAAGATAAAAATACGGCAGCTACAGCACACCATTACAAAGATCCTAGCAACCACTGCAACATTGATGGACATACAGAGGAGTGTTGGAAGTTGCATCCAGAGCTAAACCCGAAGAACAAGAAAGATAATAAGAGGAAGAATCTCATGGCCACTGATTCGAGCAACCAAGTTGAAAGCAGCTCAAACGTGGATGAGAAGATCATCTATACAGCAGTATAGAAGAAGGTGAATCTGAGTACCCTTCAGCAACAGGAAGAGAAAGAAATGACCAAACTCTTCCATGTAAAGATACATGTCAAGAAGACAAAGATTGATGCTCTGTTTGACTCAGGATCGTAGGCAAATCTCATTGCAACAGATCTAGTCAAGAAGTTAGGGCTAGAAGTTCGTGATCATACAAACCCATATCCACTGGGATGGGTACATAAGGATGCAGAGCTGAAGGTAACAAAACAGTGTAAAATTAGATTTGCTATCAGTGCAAATTTTATTGATGAAGTAGATCTGGATGTGGTTCCCCTTGATGTATGTGGAATCATGTTTGGGATTCCAAACATGTACATGCGTGATGCAATATTCATGTGGAGAGCTAACCAGTACCGGCTCATTAAGGATGGAAAATCATTCATCATCAACACGCACAAAGGCAGGTCGAAAATTTCACTGGTAGTTGCCAACCAAGCCAAGAAATTGATCAGTTCCAGCAAGAAGTATGTTTTATTGTTTTTAAGACAAAATCAGTCTGTAGAGTCAATAAGAGGCAAGGAATCCCTAGAGGGGTGTACTAAGAAACAAAAACAGCAATTGGAGGAGTTGTTACAGGCATACAAGGACGTGTTCCAAGAGCCTAAAGGGTTATCCCCTAAGAGAGAAGTGGAGCATGAGATCCAGCTATTGCCAGACTCCCCATTGCCAAAAATTGGGTTGTACGGGCAGTCTGTTATAGAAGCAAGTGAAGTGAAGAAACAGTTGCAACAGCTGCTGGAACAGGGTGTCATTCAACCGAGTACATCACCATGTGGGTCACCCATCATCATTGTGCCAAAGAAGCATGGGACTTGGTAGATGTGTATAGATTACAGGGCATTGAATAAAATCACGTTCAAGAATAGATACCCCTTGCCTAGGATAGACGATCTGCTAGATCAGTTGTAGCAAGCAAAGTATTTCACCTAGTTGGACTTGAAGTCTGCATATCACCAGATTCGAGTCAAAGAAGAAGATACATGGAAGACCGCCTTCAAAACCAGGTGTTGTCGCACAGATTGTCTAGGCAGCGCAACAACGCTCAGACCGAGGGATGTCACCCTGATCCCTGATCTCTCTGTTTAAGACATCTCCCTGAAGCAAGCTAAGGGGGGTAGACCCTATGGGAAAAAGGAATACCAACTGGGAACGAGTTGGGTTGGGAGACACAGCAGAGGGAAACAAGCACTTGATCGATTTTAGAATTTGATTAGATCTTTAAATGCTTAAGGCCGGTGCCTTATGGAGTTAATGGAACACTAAGTAATTAATTAATTGTTGCTGCTTTATGAAGTAGTTTAATGATTGCTTGAAAATATTTATAAAATATCAAACATGTCACGAGCATTATATAATCCAAGCAACGATTAATTTCACCAGATGCAAAATATTCAATAGATGCACAATGTTCTAGCAAATAAATTTCAAAAGATCAAATACATCAAGAAACCACGAAATTTTGAATGCTAACCAGCGCACAAAATGAATCACCACTTTTTAATAGCTAATATTTAAATAAACATTTAAGCGCATTTAACTATAGAGAAGTGGAACATAGATACCACAAAAGACACCAAAATGGATTTTTCGATTTTTAGTTAATCTTTTTCAAAAAAATTAACTTTTTATATATTTTATATTTTTTATTAAAATTTTTAAATTTAAAATCAAAATAAAACAAGACTAAAATCCTAAATAGAATTAAAATCTAATCTAAAATCTAAAAAGAACTTTTTTATGCCTTTTTTATATTTTTAAATGAAACAAAACTGAACAAAAAATGTCTAATTCTAAACTAAATGAAACTTAAAATAAACAATAAATATATACAAATAAAATGAAATCTAAAATTTAAAAATCTAATTCTAAATACTAATACCTTATCGTATATATAAAAAATGAAAATTGACTTTTTATTTTAAAAAAAGAAATAGTTAAAACAAAATCTAAATTTTAAAAGAAATGAAATCTAAGCTAAATGAAAAAGGAAACTTAAACTAAAACTAAAAAACTAACTCAAAAATCAAATATCAAACTAAACTAAATCGAAATTTTTATTTCAAATTTTTAGAATTTTATGATTTTAATTAAATTAAAACACAAAACTAAATAAAAGTTATAAAGCCTAACACATGAATATATACAAAATAAAATCAAAAGCATATTAAATCTCAAAAAAAAATAAAGCTAACTAAACCTAAACTAAAGCAAGGCATATAATGGAAATATAAACGAAAATAACCCTAATCCACATGCATAAAACAAAAATTGAATGTGTGTGCTTGTCGTCGTTGTGTTTTGCGGGTCTAAATAACAGCAAACGAGATGACAACGTGGAAGGGTGAACGAGTTTGATGCGTTTTGCAGGTGTGTGGCAGCGTAGATCTGGAGATGTCGTGAGGCAGAAAGGATGGAGCTATGATGCGGATGGAGTGAGGGTTTGGCGAGCATGGAGAATGTCGGTTCAATGGAGGTTGTGTGGGAATGTTGGGCAGCACTTGGAAGAATGCGTTTTCCTTTTGCAGGTTTGCGTGGATGGAGCTGAGGTGAGCAACGCAAGTGGAATGGGCAGAGGGAAATGAGCTGCATACAGCATGTGATGGCAGCATTGGGAGGCTTGATGCATGAAGATGAGAAAACGTAAATCAAATGCGGGCCAAGATAGGTGGAGAAAGAACTGCGATGGGAGATATGATTTGTTGCGGTGAGGATGGACGTGGGTAGCTGTGTAGGTATGTGAGAGCCAGCAGACAGCAGCATGGAAAAGAGAGGAGTCGCAGTTGGATGGGAAGAGAAAACGTCGATGATAGCAACAGCAGCTGGTTTGGAGTAGTGGACAAATGCAGATGAGGGGCATGGTAGATTGTTGAGGAAGCAGAAAAATAACTTCGTGGAGAGAATGGTGAATAGCAATTACACAACCTCCTTGAAAATTTTCCTGTACCACAAATGAAACCCCAGGATGCCACAGCATAACAACAACAACAACAACAAAAAATATTCGAAAAATTTTTGTCAAAATGAAATCCCAGGCAGCAAACAGATAGCCTAAAAAAACTCTCAAATTTCTTCAGAAAATTTGAAACTCCTTCGAAAAGTATCCCTGCAAAAATGATGTGGAGGCCAGATCTTACCCTCCAGGGCCTAGATCTGGCTTCGAACAAAAATTTTTCTTCTAACCTGCAACTTGTAATAACAAAAACCAAACACCCAGAAATAATATGTGCAAGAAACAAAACTAAAAACCCTAAAACCAGCTAAATAATTACAGTATTCACAGTTTAAAAGCTCTAAATAGCCAGATTTGTCAGTATGCCATAGAAATATTTTCAAAATTTTAAATTTACTATGAGGTGCTTCAAAAAACCCTTCATGCATTCACAAAAAAAAAAATCAAATGATAAGCACGGGATCAAAACTCGTTGGGCTCTTCAGAAAATGCAATCTGGGAGTTCGTTGGTTCAGCCGAGAACTTCCCCGAACGCCCAGTAATCTTCAAAAAAAGGATTTCCTGCACAACTTAATTCAACCATTAACGAAGAAGGAGAAAACGATACCAAAATCCAAATGTAATGGAGATACCTGCCATCATATTTAGAAATTTAACTACCATTCAAACCCTAGAGACCAAACAAGACACCTGTGTTTAAAATCACTCTTCATCAAGCTATCATCAATGGCTGAAACTAAATTTATGCAAAAAAATAAAACATCTTACAACACTTCCAGAAGAGTAACACCAGCAAGATTTCAACCCCAAAGTCTTTCTTTATTGCACATGAAAAATGACTACAAAAGAGATTTCTTTAGCACACGACTCTAAAATCGAATGATCTCAAATGACCCCTAACACCCTATTTAAAGGAAAAATTCCCAACGGCTAGTTCGAGTGATCCATGTCAAACTAATCTCGACCATCGATGAGGATCAAAATCCCTTTTAATCTCATCCGTC
>APFE030415970.1:209790-264358 GCA_000404065.3 Pinus taeda
TGGACCCTCGAACTTAGCCTTTGGAAAGAAAACACCTAGGACCTAGGACTTATGCAGGGATAAAACATTTTCTAACCCTGAAGACACTTTACATCATGACTTGTACAATTTTACATCTCAAGGGGGGAAACCCATTTGACATAAACCCTCATAGACCACCCAGTTCTACGACACTAATATAATTTAGCAGATCAAGAAATTTGTAATAATCTAACCAAATAGTTAGAATTATTTCCAAATTACTTTTACATAGACTCGAAGCACACTAGCATTCCCCTAAGATTCTAATGACAAAATCCATTCTGGCTTTGGGTTAGGCTAAAGGAAAACTCTGCCGATCATGGATCGGTGAGACACAAAACCTTCCGAAACGTAGATTATCACTAGAAAATTAGGTTTGCCTAGGCAATTTTCATACATGACTCAAATCTGCTAAGATTATTTACAATTTACACATGCAAACTGGGTTTACAACATAACATGATCAGGCTGATGATGATAGTCGAATGGCACGGACATGTCGATCAAGCGCTATCCCTTTTGTGAAAAAAAGGGGGTGTACTGCTATGGGTAGTTGACACGTAGTGGTCAACACCAGGCAAGGTTTGTATGAGTGGTTAGTTATGCCATTTGGCCTATGTAATGCACCAGCTACATTTATGAGATTAATGAATGATGTACTGCGCCCTTTTATAGATTCATTTGTTATTGTCTAATTGGATGATATACTGGTATATAGTGCTACCTGGGAGGGGTATATTTCACATTTGATGCACGTGCTGGAAACATTGAAGAAGCACTAGCTACTAGCAAATCTCAAGAAGTGCGATTTTGCGCAGCAATCCTTGGTGTATTTGGGATATGTGATTGGCGGAGGAGAATTGAAGATAGATCCTTCCAAGACAAAGGCCATCATCAAATGGACGGTGCCTACTAATGTTACTGAGGTTAGGAGTTTCATTGGGGCAACACAGTACCTGAGGAAATTCAGACTCGTTTTCAGCGGTAGCAGCACCGCTCCATGCCATAACCGCAAGTGGCAAGAGTTTCCAGTGGGGAAAAGGTTAGCAGAAGGCTTTCGACGAGTTAAAGAAGAAGATCAGTGAAGCACCAGTGCTGGCATTACCAAACTTGTAGCGGCCCTTTGAAGTGGAGACAAATGCGAATGGGTATGCTATGAGAGTTGTCTTGATGCATGGAAGAACACCTGTATGTTACCTTTCTGAAGTTTTTCATGGGGCAGTGTTTAACTACCCTACCTACGATAAGGAGCTCTACGCCATGGTGCAAGCTGTGAAGAAGTGGAAACACTATCGGATGGGAAAGGAGACAGTAATCCACACAGATCACCAGTAGTTACAGTACTTGCAATCCTAGAGCAAGCTACAATAGACCAGGCATTACAAGTGGATGTGGTTTCTACAGCAGTTTCATTCGGTGATCAAGTATAAGAAGGGCAGCACAAACAAGTTGGCCGATATGCTTTCAAGGCCACCCATATCAAAGATTACATCTTTGGGGACTCTTATGCACATGGAGCCATTCACCCATGATGCATACATGGAATCATATTCAAAAGATGACGACTTCAAGGAGGTGTATCAGCAATTATAGAGTCAGAGTCATGTGCACGATGGCGACAGCACCATTGACTACCATCTCCGGGATGGGTTACTCTACAGGTAGAATAAGTTATATGTTCCTAAAGGTGAGCGTTTGCAGCTGATTAGAGAGGCTCACACCTCCAAGGTTGCAAGGCACTTTGGGATAGGGAAGACCGTGGCTAACTTGCAGAGGTATGTGTATTGGCCCAAGATGCAAGAGCAGCTAGCTAGGTTCATAAGAGGATGTATGCTTTGTTGTACCAGCAAGCCTAGCAACAGGAAACAGGGTCTGTATCATCCCTTACCTGTACCTACTCGTCCTCAGGAAAGCATTTCCAAGGACTTTGTGGGAGGTTTACCGACAACCACAAAGGGACATGACTACCTGTTTGTGGTAGTTGACAGGTTCAGCAAAATGTGTGTTCTGATGCCATGTAAAAAGACAATCAGCAGACAAGAAAAAGAAAACTTGTTCTTTGGACAGGTCTGGGTAAACTTTGGGATACCAAGCAGCATCATTTTAGACAGGGATACAAGATTTCTCAGTGCATTCTGGACTACATTGTGGGAGAAGATGGACATGAAGTTGAAGAGATCTACAACATTCCATCCACAGACAGATGGGCAGACTGAAGTAGTAATAGGACTTTGGTGCAGTTTTTGAGGCGTTACAACCAAAAGCATCCGAAGACTTGGGATGAAAATCTGGGATATATACAACATTCTTATAATAGAGCAGTCCACACTTCTACAAGAAAGTCCCCATTTGAGACTTGTTTGGATGTTTTGGATATCTTCCACCTTCACCTTTGGATATTGCATATGGACAACAAGGAAGAGGGAAGATCTTACAGAAGATGCTTTGAGGGCTAAAATTTTTATAGAGAAGATCAAGCAGATCCGTCTACAGGTACAGGAAACATTGCAAAAGTCGCAAGTGAAGTATAAGACCAGGCATGATCAGCACAAAACAGAGAAATCATTCAAGGTGAGAGACAGAGTATGGCTACAGTTGAACAAGGAGACGCTGCAGGGTCCTAGTAAGAAAATGAAGGCTCTGAGTTATGGTCCCTTGGAGATACTAAAAAAGGTAGGTGATAATGCCTATCGACTCAGTTTACCACCATATATGCGCATTTACTCAGTTGTAAATGTGGAGAATTTGAAACTACTCTACGAGCCTTCCATGCTAGATCAGGAAGAGGAACAGGTGCTACCTTCTGTGAAGGATTTGGCACTAGATGCTCAAGCCGAGTTGACAGAAGATACAGTTTTGTAGAAGAGGTCCAGAACTACAAGACAAGGGCAACAAGACCTTTGGCAGGTTGGGTTGAAGGGACAACTTCTAGGCAAAGCTAAATGGTACACCAGAGAGAAGGTGGAGGAAAAATATCCTCACCTCATTCAGTCAAAGCTTTTGGGGACCAGAAGCCTCCCAAAATGGGGAGGTGTGATCCAAATTGGATCATTATATTGTTTGTCATCCATCTTGATGCATTTGGAGTAGAAAAAGCAGAGGAATCAGCTCACTGGACCGTTTTTACAGCCGGGACCTAGTTTGGGGAAATGGGGTCTGGAACCTTCCGGGAGCGTTGAGGCATCAAGCGACATTTTTTTGGGTAAAACTTTGATGCATAAGCGCAGCACCTTTTCATGTTATTCTACACATAGAAAGCTTTCCAACAACGCAATAATCGCGTCAATCGGAGTCCAAATGCAAAAGTTATGCCACTCAAAAGTTGACCTTCCTATTTTCACACCTATAGTTTGGGAGAATGCCATGTCAGCCCCAGTATTCATGGAAAAGGGGCTAGTCATGTGTTTATGACGTAAAAGACTCTACAAGAGATTATTGTGTAACTCTAGATAAGAGTTGATGTAGTCAAACTTAACCACTAGTAGGCTATCGGGTTGTGTTATAACCGGGCCACTAGAAGAAAGAGGATTCCATTTTCTTTCAACAGCATTTGTTCCATAGATGAGCAAAAATAGCCAGGGGAGTTAAGAGGTCGAGCACATAGAGAGGATATGTGCATTATAGCAGCCCACAGGCCATAGACATTACCTTTTTGTATCTACAACCATATTTCTAGACAGAGAAAGAGAGCAAAGCGGCCTCAACTTCCAGCTGGGTTTTCTCCTGAAAGGGTTTCCCAGAGAGCATATCTTGTGTATTATGTGTGTGAACCTATTTTGTCGTTCTCTACTTTTCTGCTTGATATATTTTTACATGCATGCACTAATTACAGTTAATTTTACTAATCTATAAATCAAATAAAACTATAATAGAGTAGAATCTCAAATTTTTAATATAATATTATCAGATCTATTGTGACACACGGTCCAGCGGAATATCCACGGCAGTGTACGGATCAAACTTGGTGGAGGAGGCTTAGAAGACCTAAAATACAACAAAATAAATTTATTTCTTGATTGATAAAGCCCAAAAAGGGTCTATTACATCATGACATGAACAGCGACACTTGACATAAACCCTAGAAGCCTGTGATGGAGGCTTTGACCTATAAACAATTGACCCAAGCATGAAACCCATGCTTTAACAAGTCAATTTATCAAAAATAAAATTTTGTTTTTCTTTCTTTTGATAATTACATTACATCATGACTCGAATACAATTATGAAGACCGACACTAGTTACATTCTTCAACAAAAAATGTGTGATCATTAATGCCATAACAAGAACTTTATTTGCTGCAAACATATTGTCTACAATTTGGGGATTGGTTTTTCTATTCTCTCTCTTCTTGGCTCTTGTAAAGACTATTATGCTTTCATAAGATATTTTGCAGGTCTTGGTCTAAATTATACAAAGTTATTGGATTGGTCCACTAAGGAGCTACATAGTCACGTGGAGAAGGAATGGAACTTAAGACGCTAGGCCTCACCTTCTTCTTCTTGAACTAGGGTTATCAAAATCTTATTTTTGTACAAGCCCTTATTGGGGATTCCTCCTCAAAGGATCAGATCTCTCCTAGCTTCATAGTTAATCCATTGGTTAGAGGTACTCCACAAAGGGAATCCTCATAATTGAATCTGAGCATTGAAAAATGTCTTAGAAAAGAGTGGGGGCGACTAGTGCAAGCACTCCAAACTCACTACTTCTCCAAATAATAAAGAGTTGATTTAGGGAGGATTATAATCACAATCTAGAACCGAAAGAGGTGATTAGAAGGGCACAAGGAAAGCCTCATCTTCACCTCATCAAATTTTAAAATTGAAAATCTTTTTTCAAAATTCCTTGTCTATTATTATTTAAAAATTAAAAAAAAATAAAAACAAAAATAATTTCAATGGCTTGTGCTTACATTTTCATCATTTAGCTACCTTTGGCACTTTGATTTTGCTACGAAGACTTATCTAATTGGCCCAAGAAAAGTATAATGGCTTGTTATGTGCAAAAAAAGCTAAATTTCATCAAAATAAGTTGTTGTCCAAGATTTGCAGGTCTACAACAGCAAATTACAACCACCTGTAACAAGTAAGACAAGCTCTTTTCAAGGGGATTTGGCATCCAAAGGTATATACCTTTATTCTTCTTCATTTTTCTTACTTCCAAAACCTATTTGATCATTATGTGAAATAGAAAATCCATCCCAACTTCCCAAGCTTGCTGGGATAAAAAAATCTACAAGATTAAAAATCCTTAGTTTCCATAAACATTGCCCTAGCCTCCCGTATACATCGTTTGGCTTTTCAGATCCTAGAATGTGTACAAAATTGCTTTGAAACATCCTAAATACGTTTCAACCCCATTTCAATTTTTCAAAAACGACTAGTCAAGAACTTGAAATGTTTCGAAGAGGTTTTTTGGGAAAACAATCTGTTTCGTAAAAAAGTTGATACGTATAACTGTGTTTGGAAACAGATCCGATAAAAATGAAATATGTTTCACAATTTGGAAACAGATCCTTGCTTTAATTATTCGGATCCCTTGACTTGCTACCAAGAACAGATTTTAACTTTAGGTTAATTTTTTTTATGTTTATGTTTTACATTTCGTTTCCACCGTCAAGCTGCTGAGACTGTCGAGTGTGCCATTGCTCATTGTTGCCACTAAGACTCCCTAGTGCACCATTGCGCATTGTCACTGTTGTGACCTGTCACCACTGCCTGCCACCTGGAGTTGGAGCATGGAGGCATGGTTACAACCGCCTGTCGCATGGAGGAGCCACCACCACCACTTGCCGCCTGGAGTAGCCATCACCACCACCTGTCGCCTGGAGTTGGAGCCTGGAGGAGCTATCACCACCGCCTGCCACCTGCAGTTGGAGCCTGGAGGAGATGACACCGAGTAGGAGGAGCCGGCAAATAGCACTTGGGTTCTCGAAGTATTTGTAAATTGTGAGTGCCCTGTCCGTCGTGCGTTGGAGACTATCCGTCGTCAGTGGCCGCCACTAGTTGGAGGTGTCGATGCCCAAGTGAGTTAAAATCCACATCAATCTATAGACCATTTTTTTTATGTTTATGTTTTACATTTCGTTTCCACCGTCAAGTTGCTGAGACTGCCGAGTGCGCCATTACTCATTGTTGCCACTAAGACTCCCTAGTGCACCATTGCGCATTGTCACTGTTGTGACCTGTCACCACTGCCTGCCACCTGGAGTTGGAGCATGGAGGCGTGGTTACAACCGCCTGTCGCATGGAGGAGCCACCACCACCACTTGCCGCCTGGAGTAGCCATCACCACCACCTGTCGCCTGGAGTTGGAGCCTGGAGGAGCTGTCACCACTGCCTACCACCTGGAGTTGGAGCCTGGAGGAGATGACACCGAGTAGGAGGAGCCGGCAAATAGCACTTGGGTTCTCGAAGTATTTGTAAATTGTGAGTGCCCTGTCTGTCGTGCGTTGGAGACTATCCGTCGTCAGTCACCACCGCTAGTTGGAGGTGTCGATGCCCAAGTGAGTTAAAATCCACATCAATCTATAGACCATTATTAAATTGTGAGCAAGATTGTAATTTGTAGGTGTGTTTAGTGCTTAAAGTACGGGTTCCTCTTAGAGAAATCACGCTTTTGATAATTGATTATGACCAGTATTAGGACCAAAGTAACCTCAACAAACCAGCATTGAAGTACAATTGTAATAAACTATCTCTTGTGGCATTAGGAGCACATTCAAATCTATTATTAAATCTTTAAGAGCGACAAGTATGAGCATGAAATTTGAATATTTATTTTAGATCTGAAGTGTGAGAAACCAAATCTTCTAATCACAGAAATAGTCCACTATCCGGCTAGACAAATGAACAAAACATTCAAGGAATAGGAAACCAAAGCCTTAGAAGGAAATGCAAATATCATTAAATTATCCTACATGCAAGTGGTGTTGAGGTTTTTATAATTTGTTATCAGGCACAAATTTATGCTTATGAATCTACTATAGGAAAATGTCGCAACTTTCATAAAAAAGAATGTTGTTAACAATAAATGATAGTATATAATCACCCCAGGGAAAAGTGTTAGCACAGGTCTAGACTCTAAACAAATAGCTAATAAATTACCCACTTAATGTGTTTGCCTAAAGGCTAAACCTTTTTTATTGTGAATTTACACCAGTCATTAAACATTTCATCTGGAATAAGACTATAGTCTGAAAGCAATCCCCACAAGTTATTTCTCAGTTGATTAAAATTCTCCATTTAAATTTTAAACATGACACAAATTCCTCAACAATTGTAAATTATTGTGTGCTAAAACCTAAATGTGAATCTTCTACGTAGAATTGTAGATTGATTATCCAACTACTTTTTATTATAAGTTTGTTTAATATTTTCTTTAATGTGTTTTGATGACAATTGTTCTTTAAACTTTTTCGAGACTCGTTTTGAAATACATAATACATATTTGTCAATTTTATTTTGCAATTTCATTTACATCATCATCATCATGGCAACTTCAAGTTCATCCATTTCCACAGTGACCACTTTGGAAATATGTAACTGTTGTGGGGAAGATCCAAGGAGGGGAATTATTGGCATGGGTTAGTGAGTGTAAAAAGGAGTATAAGGGATCATACATTCGGGTTAAAGCATATTTACTTGGGTTAAAAGGAAATAGGGTTCAAATATGCACTAGCCCACCTAAAGAGAATGGGACAAATGGAAATGGTTTAAGCAAGGCAAAACCTGCAAAATATCAGAAAGAACAAGATGAGGCAGATGCTAAAGCAAATGAGGCAAATCCCACCTTTCAATTCAAACAACCAACAAGGTTGGGAGCATCTTCCTCAAAGCCTCCACTTCCCTCTTATGGAATTGTCAACCCCGGTTCAAAGTGGTCTAATTTGGGACCGCTTGAAAGGAGTTTTAATAATGATCCTCAAGAGACGACAGATGCAGCTATAGGTCAATGCATTTATGCAAATGGTCTTCCCTTTACCCTTGTGTGATCTCCTTACTAGGCAAAGATGATAAAAGCAGCGAATGAAGCCCCAAAAGGGTACAAGAGCCCTAGATATAAGAAGGTTCGTACTACACTGTTGTGTTGAGAAGTTAGATTTGGAGGCTAAATTCAGCCCCATTCGTAATTCTTGGAGCATGCTCAGAGCCCAAAAGGGGCAATGTTTTTGAAGGCAGATGATTGTGAAGTGTAGCTGAAATATTCCCAATTCATTGCTGACATCTTGATTGAAGCAATTGAAATGGTGGGGCCAGAAAATGTTGTCCAGGTAATAACTAACAATGCATCGGTGTGTAGATCAGCAGACCTAATTATTTAAGGCAAATATCAGCACATCTTTTGGACCCCTTGTGTTGTACATTTCTTGAACCTCATGTTGAGCAAGATGGGGAAGCAAATTGAGTGGATTCGAGTTATTTTGAAAAGGCAAAAGAAATTCAAGCCTTTATCACAAACCACTACATATCCCAAGGCATATACTTTAAAGTTTATTTCATAAATTCTAATTTCTATGACTAACCACTCCAAAACAAGGTTGTGTGGAGGCTTGAGGGGTTGCCATATGCCCAGAACAGCAACATAGGAAAGCAGTGCTTTACCTTGCTTAGGCCGCAATTAAATGAGGCAATTTGTGTGGGTTTATAAGGCTTGTTGCAGTGTGCACATGCCCTAACCAAGAACAGCAATACAATAGTGTTGCAGCAGCAATTGTGTCATGTGTTGGGTCAAAGTTTTGACCAGTTTGGAACAATTTATTGAGCAGCCTGTGGGAGCCAAGTTGTAGGCTTGATTGGGTGATCGAGAATCTCCATAGGTGCAGATCTTGCAGTGATTGGATTGGGTGCCATTGGTCTGGTGGAGGGTAGCGTGTTGGCTACCCAAAGTAGCCCTAGACAAGCAATATTGAAGTGACAAAGAGAGCTGAAGATTGGGTGAAGTTTGGAGCCTTATGAGTAGCTCTTTGATGGACGAAAGAGGCTAATAGAACGCAGATTGGAGCTTAGGTATTGGCCAGCCTAGAGGGCAGATTGGTTCAGCCCATGTACATGCACAAGAAGTGACTTGCAGTAGTGTTAGGTGGCAGCCCTCCTAGAGTCTCTATGTGTTGTCCTTTGAAGGACTAAGGGGCTGCTAGAGAGCAGTACGAAAGCGAAGGATCGGCAGGACAAGATTCAACATAGAGTCTGTGCAGCATGTTTGTCATTGTATATTGTATACCATAGACTGTTGTCTTATTCAAATTTGATTTAATATAACAAAGATTGGGTTGTACATTATTGTACAATATTTGTTAAAAATTGTGTATACTTGTGCATATGTGATTTACTACTTTATATTTTCCATTGTACAAAGTAGTTCCTGTTAAGATTCTTGGTTTGGTAGCGCTGAAGATTTTAAGATTATAACCTAGACCCAAGATCGTGAAAATTCAATATGAAATCAGAGCATGTCTAAGCTGCTTTGAAAGTCAATTAATCAGAGTTGTGCACAGTGAAGTACAACTTAAGAGGGAGTTGGTCACATTGTAGGTGACAATGTCGAAGTTGCAGGCTGGTATCCGGTATGAGGACAAGTTGGAGGTGTTGTCCAACTATAGTCCATGGAAAGAAAGGATCAAGTTGGTCTTACAGGTCAACAGGATCTAGGAGTTCACCGAGAAAGCCATCAAGAAGCCAACTGACCCGAAGGAGCTGGAAGTGTACGAGGATTTGGATACGTGGGCAAGACTGATCATCCTTGATGGTGTGAAGGATGTCCTAATACCTCATTTGTCTGGGAAGAACACCGCACATGAGATGCGGATGGCTCTTCAGAATTTGTTCCAAAAGAAGAACGATAACCAGGTATTGGTATTGGAGGGTAAGTTGAAGTCCACCAAGATGATAAAGGGTGAAGGCGTGATGTTGTATCTGACGATATTGTCTCAAGTCAAAGATGAGCTTGTTGTCATCAATGTGACTATTTCAGATGGAGATATGGTGAGGATTGCCTTGAAAGGGTTCACTGAGGAATGGAAGCCCTTCATCAAAGGGATTGTTTCCAAAGAGAAATTGCTAGACTGGAATAGGTTGTGGGACAACTTCATTCATGAAGAGTTGCAAGACGAGGATCTTCATCCAAATAAGAAGACTTTCGATGATGACATGGCACTTGCAACGCAAATGAAGGGTAAGCAAAAGGACTTGAGTAAGGTCAAGTGTTTCAACTGTGGCAAGATGGGTCACTTTTCGTTGAGATGTCCGATGAATAAGAAGGGAGATGACGAGAAGAAGAAAGGAAAGCAGGTGACCAGTGTTGCCACTTTCGCTGAGATAGATGATCTTACCAGGAGATTGGAGGAGGAGGACTTTGCTATGATTTCTCATTTCACGCAGGGTACTATCGATGAGGATGGATGGTTAGTGGACAGAGGTGCGACGAAACATATGACAAGGTCACATGAGGTTTTTGAGACTCTAGTTGAATGGGACTCGAAATTGCACATGGCATTGGGCAACAAGAATCAGGAGGAGATCCGAGGATCGGGAGTTGTGCCATTCAAGATGAAGACAGTACGAGTGATGCGGGTCCAAGATGTATTGTTTGTACCAAGACTCTGGTATAGTGTGATTTATGTCTCAATGATCGAGAAGAAGGGGTTTGAGGTCTTGTTCCAGGATGGGAAGGCAAGACTTAGACCTAGAGGCTCTAGCTCCACTGGTATCGTGCTTGGAGTTAGAGAGCATGGTCTATATAGGTTAACGAGCAAGCCTATGGGTCATGAGAAGCAGATGGAGCAGGTGAAGGTTCCAAAGAAGCAGGCTTCAAGGGAGCAGGTACAGGTTCCTGAGAAGAAGGTCCAGGTTCCTGAGACTCAAAGGGAGTTGAGTTCGAGAGGGAGCTTGCAGGTTCAGAAGGAGACTTTGCAGCCCAAGAAGAGCGAGCAATCAGTGGGGAACAAGAGTGCTCCTACAACTGCCAAGAAGGAATCGTGGAAGGATTGGAAAGTGATACATGAAAAGAAGAAGTAGGGTGCTTCCAGTAGTGACAGTGACACTTCCGAGAGGCGTAGTTCATAGAAAAAGGATTGTTGCAATTGTGAGAACCAAGAGTTGGGCAAGTGTTGCGAGTAGTGATGATGACGATGAGTTACTTCCTAGTCTTGGAAGTACCTCCCTCACTAAGAGGGAGTATTAAAATTTGAGTAGCCTGGGAGCTACTCCAAGCCCTAGGGTTCGGGGATTGGAGGACAAAGAGCCACAAAAGTCACTTGTGGGCTTGGAACCCAAGGTATGGGGTTTTGCACCCATCGAGATTTGGGCCAAAACCATGAGCACATTTCGACATGTGATGGATGAGGATGATAACTCTCGGCAAGACGAATCTAACGCAATGAGAATCATCTGATTCTAAGTTGTAGAAATGGAGATATGAATTTTTGAAGGTCATGTGTGGGGTTGCACCCTAAGTGTCAAGGTTGGCTTGTGTCAAATAAGCCTCTTGACAAGTTGGACATCCCAAGAATCACGTTGGGGGAGCCCTTCTATTGGTGTATAAATAGAAGGTGTTGGAGGACACTTTAGGCATCCATTGTGCAACACATAACTTGAAGACAAGCTCGTTGGAGAGATAGATCCCTATTTTGGTTGCAGCTAGGAGGAAGGAACAGCGAGGGTAGAGGGACTATCTTTAGGGCTTGTTCAAGGTGACCGAGGTGTTGTTGGAGGCCGAGCTAGCTGTAGGTGCATGCAGGTTTGTTTGAGGGTCGAACAAAAGCAAGGAAAGGCTATTTTGGAGGGTTGTTAGGGTGTCGCAGAGGACTGTGGTAGGCCGCAAGCCTAACCATTCCTAAACAGGGTTGCGTGGAGGCTTGAGGGGCTACCATATGCCTAGAACAGCAGCATATGGATCCAACACTTTACCTTGCCTAGGATGCAGCTAAAAGGAGGTTGTTTGTGTGGGTTTATAAGGGTTGTTGCAGCATGCACATGCCCTAACCAGGACCAGCAATACAACAGTGTTGCAGCAGCAATTGTGTCGTGTGTTGGGTCAAAGTTTTGACTAGTTTGGATCAGTTTATTGAGCAGCCTGTGGGAGCCAAGTTTGAGGCTTGATTGGGTGATCGAGAGCCTCCATAGGTGCAGATCTAGCAGTGATTGGATTGGGTGCCATTGGTCTGGTGGAGGGCAGCGTGTTGGCTACCCAAAGTAGCCCTAGACAAGCAATCTTGAAGTGACGAAGAGAGATGAAGATTAGGTGAAGTTTGGAGCCTTATGAGTAGCTCTTTGATGGACAAAAGAGACTACTAGAAGGCAGATTGGAGCTCAGGTATGACCAGCCTAGAGAGCAGATTGGATCAACCCGTGTACATGCAGAGGAAGTGACTTACAGCGGTGTTAGGCGGCAGCCCTCCTGGAGTCTCTATGTGTTGTCCTTTGAAGGACTAACGAGCAGCTAGAGAGCAGTATGTTAGCGAAGGACGGGCAGGACAAGATACGACATAGAGTCTGCATAGCATGTTTGTCATTGTATCTTGTATACCATAGATTGTTGTATTATTCAGATTTGGTTTAATATAATGAAGATTGGGTAGTACATTATTGTACAATATTTGTTAAAAATTGTGTATACTTGTGCATATGTGATTTATTGCTTTATATTTTCCGTTGTGCAAAGCAGTTCTTATTGAGATTCTTGATTTGGTAGCATCGGAGATTTTAAGATTCTAACCTAGACCCAAGATCGTGGAAATTTAACAATCAGTTATTGTCATATGATAATGGTTAATGTGATTGCTAATGGATTAATGGAATTAATAATGGGCTAATGGATTAACGAAGTGACTGACCTAAGAAAAGAACATGTGAACTCAAAAATTAACATGGTATCAAATCTAGGTGAGGTCAAGCCCAAGCAAGAGGAGGAATGCAATCACAAGAGATGTTGTCAAGTTTCCCTAAAGTCAAGATAAAGCAAAGGACTGCTAATGCATTTGAAGTATCTTGTTACAAGCCCTAGAAAACATGAGATGTTTCGAAAAATAATGCAAGTCTGGGTATATGAAAGAGTTGGGCTAAATAGCTCATGAAGGCCATTAATCAAATCTGAAGATGCTAAAGTCCTTCAACAACTAAGCTACCTATCATGACAAGAAGTTTATGAAGAGTTATTCTTTAAGATTGCATTGATCTGACGCACTCTTATGCAACATAATTTCTAAGGTATTGTGCCCCTATGTAGCAACAAATCTATTGTGGAAGATTGACATTTTGCTCTTGTTTTTTGTTTATGTCACTCACTGAAGAAGCAAATTGTCCAAGGCTTCTTGGCCTCAGCCAAGGTCATTTGTGGCACAATTTTATCATTTTTGTTGGGCTTAGGGTTGTGTTGGTTGTGGGATCTGAACCTTTGATTGAGCACCAATGGAGGATTCTCGGCCCTGTGCTAGGGTAGTGATCTAGGCAGAGTATTCGCACTATTCTATGGTTTATGGCATGCACCAAGGTTGCAATCGCTTGAGACTAGTGTAGCTCCTTTTGACAAGAAATCGACCCTCTAGGAGGCATGTGGTAATTCAAGGCATATAAAGAACCATGGGCTAAACCTGTAGTGTTAAGCTTTGTGACCTGATTGGAGAGGGTTTCACTATGTTATTCTTCAAAGTGAAAACATTTGTAATTGAGCCACAGTCGCCTTGAGCCGAGTCATTAAGTTCCCCGTCTGCGTTAATGAATTTAATGTGGATCAATTCATGGCATCTTTGTACATTACTTTGAAGGCTTGATTCTAAGTATAAACAAGGTATTTCTACCCTCTATCTGAAGCAATTCTAGAGGACTTCTTTGCACAAGTAGAATTGAAGGGTATTTTGCTTCTACTACTATTAATAGTGCATCCTTGTTATCAGTTTGTTATTCTTATTGTTCTGAAGAAAGTTAAATGCCCTAATCTGAAGAAAAAATCGGCAATTGTGTGGACTTTGATACATTGTGGTCATAGGACTATGAGGCCCAAAAAGGTGAATTTATTTATAGCTAGAAGGGTGGTATCCTATCAGTCATCTTGAGAAGGACTTGTCCTGGAATTAGAGGCACAACATTATAAAAGATAGTTCTAAGGTCCTCCATAATTTAAGGAAGCCGAAATCTTGTAATCATACGTTTGCAATGTATGAATTGTAGCCTTAAAAAGACAATCAATGGGCATCTTATGTCATCCATATCAATAAAATCAAGGAACCCTATTATGTTCCCTCATAAGAAACCTTTTCTTTTGATTTTTTAGGGTTTGTAGATTATAGGGTATGATTGACGAGGATGTTGTTTTGAATTCCATCCTCCATTAGTGTATGAAAACCCTAGATCGTATCTCATGTTTTATGATCACATATTGTGCTTGGTAGTTCTTGTCTATGACTATTGAAGGTGCCTCATGAAGAAAGCATTGGAAGAAGGATGTGCATGGAAGATCCTATGTCTTGGCAAGCATGATGAACATAGGGAACTGTGAGGACCCTGATTTTGGCATCTTGATTGGGTCGTCAGGCATTTTGATGCATTGTCCCAGGATATTATGAAGGATGGTCTTATGAATATGAATGCCTCGATGCGAAGCACCCCTCCTCATCATGGGTTGGGTGATTTAATGTGTTGGTTGCAGTCATCTAGCGATGAAGGATAATGCAGTTGTTTTGGGAGAACCTGATGGGAGGATTTCTTCACTTTGCTTGAAGAAAGACCAAGATGATTCTTCAGAGTTTACTCTCTAATCTGAAGAAAGCTTCCTAGAAGTTTGTTGTTGCAATTGCCTTGTGGAAAGTCTCATCCCTTGCATGAGAAGCACGTGATTGAAAGCTAGATGATCATGTGAAGCAAGGCTTCAGAGGGAGCTATAAAATCTTTGGCAATATGACCTGATGACTCTTCTTGCCCAATGTTTATTGATGAAAGCAAGTCATGGCAGCTAATTATGATTATGATGACTCCGATGATGCCTTGATATATCCATGTTACTTGAGAGGTTGCATCGAAGCTGCATGATTATGATTGATGACTATGGCACATGGACCTAAGGGTCTATAGCAGGAAAAGGGACAGGTTACAGGTGGCTTGATGATTATGATTTGGCAAGGTCACTTTCCCTATATTTAGAGGGAGTTATGGACAAGCCATGTTGATTGGATTGTAAAGATGAAGATATTGATGATGTTTGATTGATGACCCTCTCGTTTATCAATGTAAGAGGGAGTTGACTTTTAAAGTCAAGATGGAAGACCTAGCCTTGATGCAGTATTCCTTGCACTTAAAGGTCTGATGAGATGGAGAACTTGTTGGTCTGCATATGTATATCTTCTAGGATCCCTGATGTTCTTGATAAACACCCCATCAGTCATATGCCTTGCTATGAATATTCTGAGGCGATCTATGGATGAGCCTCATATATTGGATAGTTGTTTATTGAGATATCTTTGTGATTCAATTATCTGTAATTTGCAGCACACTGTTGGAATCTATGATTCCATGAATATTTTGATGTTGGCTCGGTTGGCACTTGGCAGTGTGATGGATGGAAAGAGCATATCTAGTGTTATATCTCTTGATCTGACTGCTCTGGAAGCACTATTGAGGCTGAATGTATATAGTAGCAAGTATGGCTTATTATGAAGCCAGTTGGTTGAGGAACCTCTTCAGTGAGCCATTTGAGCACGTGTTGGTAACCACCATTATATATTGCGATATTCTTGAATGGGATTCATTTTTCAAAGAATCCATGTTCCACGAAAGCTCTAAGTATTGGGTACCGCTTTATCTTGATATGGTACATTAGATAGCTACCAAGCTCCATCATTATTGGTTGGATGAGCAAATTATTGTCATCCTTACATAGCCTCTTGGTAAGGTCAAGATTATCCTTCCTCGGAGAGTCGCTGGGAGTCATGGATAGACCCTACTAGGAGGGTCATGATTGAACATTGAGCTTTGGGAGCTCCTGGGGGCCTAGGGTACTTCTTGGAGCTATGTGAGACCATAGGGTGAGTGGTTCACCTTCCCCTGTAGGTACGTTGTGTAGAGGGTGGGTGGTTCACCATCCCCTATGATACTCCATGATATATGAGAGCATAGAGTGAGTGGTTCACCTTCCCCCATAGTTGATGACATATGCATAGGATGAGTGGTTCACCTTTTCCTATGGCATATGAGTAGGATCAATGGTTCACCTTCTACGCATACCCAAGCAAGAGATGCATATAGGCATTTGTCAATTGTCAAATGTGGACATGTCGATGGGACATGGTTCATCCTTTCCCCACATCTAGGTTGCTCATTCCCTACGATCAATGGTTGACATGTCGGTGGGATGTGGTTCTTCCTTTCCCCGTGTATAGTATACTTTCTACGATTGTTGGTTAGCATGCATGTAGGACGTGGTTCATCCTTTCCCTACTCTCGGTGCTTTGCATGTGCGTAGGATGTGGTTTATCCTTTCCCTACGATGGTTGTGACATGTGATTGTAGGATGTGGTTTATCCTTTCCCTACATGTGGTTGTGCGCAGGATGTGATTTATTCTTTCCCTATTGTTGCCCCACCATCATCCTACCCATGTAGTTTAGGACACATGGGAAGTACCTCTCATCTAGCCAATGAGTTGGGAAGAGTGGTTAGGGACCATAGCACTACCGATGGACGCATCGTGTATTGTCGTACTCCTATGTCTAGGATGCATGGTGTTCAACAACTTGATTTGGGATCAAATCCGATTAGGGCCCTGGACTGACTTTTGTTAGTGAAGAGTGGTAAGATCTTGTGACTCGCTCTCGATCAATTCTTCTTCATTATTACATCATTGTTCAGCAAAGTTGAGATGAGATGCAAAGATGGTTCATGATGACAGAATGGCATGACGATGGATGGATTGGCAAGTAGAATTCTCCCTAGTTGAGAGGGAGTGTTAAAATTGGCAACTAGGGCCAAATTCTACTTTGGAAAGCTCATTTGGTGGAGATGATTTTGCATTCAATTCCTCTTTTCGTGAGGACCAAAATCGACCTAAAGATCATCAAAATCTGGACAACCAGAAATGTGTTTTTTAATTTACGCCCACACGTGCAAATTGTCAAGGTCAGCCACATCTTCATGTAGCCTCATGAAGCCCAAGAGACATGTCACTTCACCCTCAATAATTTGTATAAATAAGAGAGACCTCCAACCTCATTTGGCACTTCACTCACTCACACAATCATCTCTCTCCTTCTCTGATTGGTTTGTACAGCTTATTGGGTGTCTCTTTTCCTCACACGTGTGGCACCGAAAGGAAGAATTACAGGGCCGAAATTTCAAATAACGTTTGCAGGTTTGACCAGGGATGGTTTGACCTCTCTGGACTGCGATTTTTGTGCCAGAATTTCATTTTTGGTAGGCCACATCTATTGGGACATGAACTGAGGAATTTTGTTGACTTTGACCGCAGACCAATCACAAGGTTGATCGCAGACCTAACCACATAATTTACTGTAGAGTTTGACCAAGTTTGACCATTGTTTTCATATCTGTTTTGGGTTGTCTTTGACCACCTTTAAAGGCTAAGTTTGACTAGGTATGACCGAGTTACATTGAGGACAGTTCGCTGCTACTTTAACCTGTTGTCTACTTTTTGGTTAGGGCAGATTTTGATTGTTGTTGACTGCAGATTTGACAGGGCAGTTTTGATTCAATTTGGCAAGTCAGTTTTGACTTTTGTTCTTTGTTGAACATTTTGATATAGTAATAAGAAGAATTGATCAAAGGGTTCTCCCCATCTTAGGGTTTTTCCCTGGCATTCGTCAAATCTGGTGTCCTCTTGTCTTGGCTTGTCTTTTGCATTTATGTTTGATGTTCTTTCATCAATTACTGTCATATGATAATGGGTAATGTGATTGCTAATGGATTAATAGAATTAATCAGGGGCTAATGGATTAATGAAGTAACTAACCAAAGCAAAGAACATCTTAACTCAAAAATTAACAAACATTGAATGTCAGGTCTCATATGACTTTGCTTGATGAGGAGGCACCAATAGTTGGATATTCAAGTGGACATGGCAGCTATGTTGCAGGAAACGTGGTATAGAGGTATGTTTCCATACGGAAACGGGTACGAAACGTGGAAATGCGTTTGGTACGGCCGTGAAACACGTTTCCGACCGTACTGCCACGTTTCCCGAAACGGAAACGTGGCCAGTACGGCCGAAAACGCATTTCAGGGCCGTACAACCCACGTTTCCTCATTAACTTGTGTTTTTTTTTAATTTAATTTGTTTTTAATTTACTTCTAGGGTATGTTAGTGACTTCTTGTTGCTTCTAGATGCGTGTCTAAAGTTATAAAAGTGAATTTTTGCCCTAGTGTTGATATGCAGTTCATGGTAATGTTAAATTCTTAAAGTAAAAGTGATATTTTCCTTTATTTTTCATTTTCATCCTTTTACTTAAATTTTTAACATTACCATGAAATGACTCAGGATGTTTGAGAGTGGTTTGCCCTCATTGGATTTCATATGGAGAAAGTCGAGTTTTAGATCTCACTCAAAATCTAGCAGACTTATTTGTTTTTCAGGATTTCAGGATTGGAGGGATTGCAATGTTTCCATTGGATTTTATCATGCACTAGGGTATGGAACTTGTATTTAATCAAGAGAACCAAGCCCTCTATGCAGGGGAAACTCCCAATAATCAAGATCATGTAGGGCACTAGGGTATGAAACGTGTATTTAATCAAGAGCACTAAGGTTGTTCAACTATGTAGGAGGAGACTCCCAATACAACAATGGTCCTTCTAAAGAATGGGATGTAGATGCAAAATATCTTGATTTTGGATCTCTCTTGCAGCCTTATAGTCTTTATTGTACTTGCAGCCTCATATATTAATATAAATAAACGCTGATTTTGAGATTTGGATATATAATAAAGGTTGCTTTTGGATATTCCAATATTTTTATTTTCATTATGTGATCATTCATGAGTTAAATGTGATGTAAATTAAAATCTTAATGTTAAGTGTAATAAATTAAAATGTATCATTTAATGCTATTATTGATTGCACATATATATTATATATATATATATATATATATATTCGCGTTTCCCCGTTTCCAAAATTTGGGGACGTCGCGTTTCGTATCGCTTCCCGTTTCAGAAACTCGTACCCGTTTCCCCGTTTCGTGCAACTTAGCATGGCAGCAATGTTCCCACTTCTGGAGAGGATGTGGTTCTTAGTGACATGAATGTCAATAAAGACATATTTGATTATATGTAAATGTAATAAATGATAGTGTTTTAAACTTTTGAACAATGACAATGTTTATGTTGAAGTGGTGACTTTAAACTTTTGAACAATGACAATGTTTATGCTGAATTGATGATGATGATTTGTTTATGGTATATGTTGAATTGATGATGATGATAACTGATTATGTACTTTTAGATATAGAATCTAGATTCTAGATTCTAAAAGATGAATGGTAATATGAAATTCTTGTATATATATGTGTGTGTGTGTGTGTTGTTTCCTCGTCGTACAACGTACCGTATCCTTTTTTTTTTGGGAAATTTGTCGTATATGTTTCAAACCCCGTATTTGTACCCATTTCAGTGCAACTTAGTAAAAATCTAGATATTTTAACCTAATGGGGATTTCATCCCAAAATTGAGTAGTATTTTCCAGATTTGAGTATCTCTTGGAATACTCAGCATTTTGAGGTGCTAGTAGGCTCATCAGAAAACTATTTCAATGTACTAACACTTCTAACCCATCACCATACTGTATTTGCACATTTTTAAGCTTGTGGGTGGCTTTGAAGTGGGCCCTAGCTTGCTGGTTTCTGCATTTTTCTACAAAATTACAGATTTGCAGGTCCAGAACAGCAAGGGAAAGAGCTATTTCCAGCCATGTACCAAGGACATGTTGAAGTATGTAACTAGGTTCAGTCTTCGTAAATATGAAATGTACTCTTGATTCTTGTATATTGTAAAAGGAAAGAAAAATTGTTATTATTATTTTTGTAGCATGGGTTTCATGCTCAAGGTCAATTTCTTTGTAGGTCAAGCACCCATTGAGTGCTTCTAGGGTTTGTCATTGAGTTAAGAAGACAATTGAGTCATTGTCATATGTAAAAGACCATTTTGGACATCTTGTATCATGTCAAGAAAATTATTGTAAGTCAAGAAATGTCAAAAAAAAAATACACCCTCCAAGACAAGTCAGCCTACAAGCAGCGATTCAACCATCATGAGAAGCCTATATATAAGGAGACTTTGACCTCATTTGGGAGACATCTATCAAGCTCACAAGAAGTTCGATCAAGGTAAGAAAAAGACCAAAAACGAGAGTGAAAAAGAGGAGAAGAACCAAGGAGAAGAAATTGAAGTTTTGGATCTGTTTTTGGGCTACTACCCCACATGTGCGAAGAGATCTACAGCATCTTTTGTTGCAGAAATTACAGTCATCAAAGAAATCGAAATCAAGAGTCGAGAAGGTCAATTTTGCAAGCTGAATTTCCAAGGAGAAAGAACCAATTCAAGCGAAGGAGGAGAAGGAAAAAATCACCATCCTTTCCCACACGCGTGAAACTAGGGTTTCTGAGAAAGAAGCCAAAAATTATAGTCAAGAAATTGCAGCTCAGAATTTGAGAAGCTGCAGGTCTAAGTTTGAGAAGTTGCAGCAGTTTTGGAACAATTTGACTAAGGTTGACTTAGTGAAGGACAAGCTCATCGAAGGAGAAGCTGAGTTGGTCATGGAGGGGCCTTTGAGAAGAGTCTTAGCTCTTGGAAGTCATTTCAAGATTCTGTAAGGAGAAGAATTCTTGTGGGTTTTCCTCTCAAGAGGAGAGGTTTTGGCCCTGGCTTATAGCCTATATCTTGTGTCCTCTTGTCTCCTTGTTTTTCATTGTTTGGTAGTTGCTTGATGATATAGAACACAACAATAATAAAGTGAAAGAAGAAGTTAATATCATGTACATCAAGTTAAGTAAAAGAACATCACAAGCAGTTATCAAAGTAAAAGAAATCACCTAACCAAGCTGCCCCTAGATTTCTCAACATGGATTCAGAGCTAAGGTGACTACAACAAGGAAAGGCAGCTTGAAGATCATCCATTTGAAGAAGGATACATAAGGGTCGAGCATAAGGAGAGCTAAAGGCATCAAAATCACTATCCATCATATCACAAGGATCACATCATCTCAATCTTGGAAGAAGAAGACGACCTAAAAGACCCTACCTCCATTCAAAGAAGGACTCTACACTTGAAGTATTCTTGGAAAACTCCACAATCTATATTACCATTCAAAGGAAGCAAGAAGAAGCAACCAAGGCCATCTCTCTCACATTGAAGAAAGAAGTACATTTCTAGCATCTTTTAAGGACATCTCCCTTGTCTTGAAGAAGTATTAAAGAAGGAAGATTATCAAGAAAGCAATCATAATCAAAAGGGCATTTTCAATTGTCAACAGCCAAGGGATAGTGGAAGTCAACATCATCACGGCAACTACCGGAAGACATCATCAAGGAAGCATCTTCAATTGTCAACATCATCAAGAAGGCATCAAGTTGAAGATATCATCATCAAGGAGCATCTTCACTTGACAAGTATTCTATATTTTATGTCTCAATCTATAATGACTTCTTTCTGCAAGGAGAGTAACAAACTTGTTCGGTCATCAAATTACCTTGCATGGAAGAAGAGGATAGATTTGATCCTCATAGAGAATGAAGTTATTGAATATGTCAAGAGATCAATCACCAAACCCCCACAAGATCAAGCTCAAGCACTATCAAAATATATGAAGGGGGAAATTAAGGATCAAAGAATCCTCATAGAATCAATCAAAGATTCTCTCATCCCACATGCAGCCAAGTTGGATACATCAAAAGATATCTATGATAAATTGGTAGAATTATTCTCTGTAAACATTGTTGGAGAAATAATCTCTTAGAACTGAAATATACAAGATGAAGATATCTAAAGAAGGAGTAGCTCCAAATCTTATGAAAGTATCTCAAATAAGATGAAGATATCTAAAGAAGGAGTAGCTCCAAATCTTATGAAAGTATCTCAAATAAGAGATCAACTACAAGAGCTAGGAGAAGTTATGTCTAATCGAGAAATGATCACTATCATACTCAATGCACTACCAAATCAATGGGGCAACTTTGTATCAAGTGTCTATAGAAAGAAGGAAGCCGCTCCCTTCAGTGAACTTTGGTCATTATGTAAGATTGAAGAGACTAGGTTAAAGGCAAAGAGTGATGTTGGATCAAGTGACCAAACTCAAGCATATGCAGCTATGGCTAGAAAGAATGGGAAGTTTGGAAAGTTTGATCCTCGAAAAAGGAAGAAAATTGACATCTCCAAAATTCAATGCTATGAATGTAATGAACATGGGCATTTCAAAAGGAATTGTCCTAAACTCGAGAAGGATAGAATGAAGAGAAAGGAAAGAAATGAAGCCCGTGTCACTGAAGAAGTAGACGAACAAGAAAAGAAGAAGACAGAAGAAGTAAAAGACGTCTAATAATATTGAAGATAGTAATCATGATGAAAAACATTGTAGGTATGATAGGATGCATCATACTAGAAGCATGAAGTTTATATGGATGAAGCACTCATAGTACATGATAGAAAGGAAATAGCTCATGAAATCATCATAGAAGCATGGAAAGAAAGCCAAAGTAGAAGTTGATATGGTTGAAGCTTTCTGCATGGCACATGGCATCTCCATTAGAAGCATAGAAGAATTACTGAAGCAAGTAATTTGTATGATTGAAAGAATGTCATCTAGCAAGATAAGAAATCATCACACCTCATTATTAGAAGGAAGCACTTGCAAACTGAGGAGCATCAAGATCCTCCATTGGAATTTGTACTAGAAGATTCACCTCCACTTAGAAGAAGCAAGTGTAACATAGATAGTCAACATTCCACCTAATCTGGAATCCACAGTTTATAAGTATAATGGTATGGTGACAAAGATATGCAACATGACAAGATAGTTGAAGAATCTTCATCTTCAAGCAAGGAAAGGAAGTTGCTAGAAGAAAGTCTCGATGACCACATGAAGGAAGAGGTATGTATATATTTGGTAATAGATCAATAAAGTCATGTCATCACAGGGTTGCAGATAGAATGGTTGAATACTCTATCTCATAAGCATGATGAGGAAAAGGAGAAAGTTTTCCATTAGAATGATGCATGAAGGCATGTAGACAATGTGCCTTGAAACTCTTCTACATATTAACACGATGAAATCAACATAATATGACCTCATAAAGAATATGAGGTGGTTGGCAACTATGTTTCTTATGATGAAGGAACTATGTATAGAATATCCTGGGGAAGCAATGTGTGTAGAAGATTGAAGAAGAGTTTGTGAGAAGATGCATTTATAGTCACGTAAGATAAGATAAGTAATCAACATCTGATATCAAGAAGGATTAGCTATGACATCTCCATGAAGAAGGTATGAAGACCCTCATATGTACGCTGGAAAAGGAGAATCTTGGTAATGAATGTCTTGGAGATGGATCCATACATGTGCAGGATGTTGATGTTGCCAGAAGCTAATGTCATGACGAAAGGGCCATCATAAAAAGGTATATTTGATTTTATGTTCATTTTTATTTTTGAAAACATTTGGTTGGGTTGAAACAAGGCTACCGAAAGAGAGTTGTAGAAAGTTACCTACAACTAGTACTCATGAGAATGGATGGAAGATCCTGAAGGAAACATGACTTGGAAGAGATAGTTGCATGAATGATATCCAGATGTGAACTAGAAGCTCACTTTCTAATGAGAAGGATGACATGACTATTGGTTCAACACTATGGCTCATTGAAGGGAAGTGATGGAGAAGATGGTCAACACCCTACAAAGAAATTTTGAAAGAAGATGGCTTCATCATGACAAAGTTGAAGTTCATGACATGATGATGTGAAAAGGAGGAGATCAACAAGTAGTTGTTAGAACCATGATCTCCACCAAAGAGCAAATAGTTGTTGTTGGAAGCAAGTCCCTAGTTAAGAGGGAGCTTGGGTATATTCCTTTTATAGGAATGAGTCGATCCTCCCTAGTTGAGAGGGAGAGACAGACATACCATTCTTGTCTTCACGTCATGAAGAAAGAATGGAGGATTGGGTAAGCATATGAATTCTGATACTCTTTGAGGACGTGGTAGGGCATCCAACAAGTAATAGTAGTCGAGGAGGAAATTCCTTGAGGATGTGTTAATCCAAGACAGGAATAGTCCTAGAAGGACATACCTTGTGAACATCTAGATGGGGTATGTGTCTTTTGAGAGACAATGATGAAGGTGTCTATAAATCATTAGTCTCCCCAACATTGTGCTCTAATCTTGTGGAGAAATAGAGTTGTTAGTCAAAGCCTTGCTATGTGACAATGCTAGTTGGTATGATGATATGCACTGATATAAGTTGATAAGATAGCTTATGAGATGGATTACCAATCCAACTCTTCTTATGAGAATTCTTTAGTATGAGAATATCCAAGTACCTTGTATGTATTATGAATACCACCCTAGTTAAGAGGGAGTGTTGAAGTATGTAACTAGATTCAGTCTTCATAAATATGAAATGTACTCTTTGATTCTTGTATATTGTAAAAAGAAAGAAAAATTATTATTATTATTTTTGTAGCATGGTTTTCATGCTCAAGGTCAATTTCTTTGTAGGTCAAGCACCCATTGAGTGCTTCTAGAGTTTGCCATTGAGTCAAGAAGTCAATTGAGTCATTTCATATGTAAAAGACCCTTTTGGGCATCTTGTATCATGTCAAGAAAATTATTGTAAGTCAAGAACTGTCAAAGGACACCCTCCAAGACAAGTGGGCGTACAAGCAGCCATTCGACCATCACGAAAAGCCTATATATAAGGAGACTTCAACCTCATTTGAGAGACATCTATCAAACTCACAAGAAGTTCGATCAAGGTGAGAAAAAAACCAAAAAGAAGAGCGAAAAAGAGAAGAAACCAATGTTTTGGATCTATTTTTGGGCTACTATCTCCCACATGTGGGAAGAGATCTAGGGCATCTTTTGTTGCAAAAATTACAGTCATCAAAGAAGTCGAAATCAAGTGTCAACAAAGTCAATTTTGTAGGCGGAATTTCCAAGGAGAAAGAACCAATTCAAGCGAAGGAGAGAGGACATAATCACCATCTTTTCCCACATGTGTGAAACTAGGGTTTCTGCAAAAGATGTTGAAAATTACAATCAAGAAATTGCAGGTCTGAATTTGAGAAGTTGCAGGTTTAAGTTTGAGAAGTTGCAGCAGTTTTGGAATAGTTTGACTAAGGTTGACTTAGTGAAGGACAAGCTCATCGAAGTAGAAGTTGACTTGGTCATGGAGGGGTCTTTGATAACAGTCTTAGGTCTTGGAATTTGTCATTTGAAGATTCTATAAGAAGGAGAAGAAATCTTGTGGGTTTTCCTCTCAAGAGGAGAGGTTTTGGCCCTGGCATATCTTGTGCCTCTTGTCTCATTGTTTTTCATAGTTTGGTAGTTGTTTGATGATATAGAACACAATAATAATCAAGTGAAAGAAGAAGCCAATATCAAGTACATCATGTTAAGTACAAGAACATCACAAGCAGTTATCAAAATAAGAGAAATCACCTAATCTCGCTACCCCTATATTTCTCAATAGGACATAATCACTGGTAATCATTTCCAAGTTTGTAAGGGTTGTTCTTTTTTCAAGATTTATTCATCATTTTACCGAGTGTTCTAATTGTTGGTCTGCATTTTTCTGCAGGCAAATATCACTTTCAAATTCGCAATCATCTAAACTAACTCCTAGACCCCATCACCCAAAAGAGATCCATAGGCTTTAGCCTACTAATATTGTAGAGTGTTGTTTGTTTGTGAACGGAAGCCTCTCATAGCATTTTAGGACTTGGCAAAAAGAGGGGGTACTCGTGTCGAGGTGACAGTGGACACTTGTCTTCCATGGTGTTTCTCTAGCGTCTTTTCGAACCTTGCAAGACTACTAATTTGTGTGGCAACAAGTCCCCAAGCTGAGGAGCTAGTAGTTCAACAAAAACATGAAGAATCGTATTTTTTATGGATATGCCAGTGGGATAACAAGCTACAAGATGTATGACCTTGAAATTGGAATGTTACGACTCAATATAAAGGTAGAGAAATTTTGGTGAAGTGCACTTAAACGTATGTTAAAACTTGTGAACAATCTGACTTGCTAACAATTTGATGATCTTCCACAACTAGCAACCACCTGAACAATTTACTTATGTTGCATTGTCAGCTTCAACATATGAACAAAGGATATTGCAAGATGCTTTGGACTATTAGGAGTCATGAAACTAGCTAGATATTGTGAAGGAGGAACTCCAAGTGTTAAAGAAAAACCATATATGATCACTAGTACGGCATCTTGAAGAACCAAACTCATTGATTGCATGTGTGTATTTAAAAAGCATAGACAAAGTGGCACTGTTGAGAAGTTTGAAGCCCACCTTGTCGTGAAAGGTTATATTCAAGTTGAAGGAATAGAATATTATGACGCAATTTCCATGTTGCAATAATGAATTCAGTAAAGGTTAATGTTGGCATCTACAACAGTATGTGACCTTGAAATCGAGTGAAGAAACTTGAAGAGATCCAAATGGAACAACCTACAGGATTCAAGGTTGAAGAAATAATAAATCAGAAGACAAACACATTCAACGCATAGAACACAAGATATACGCAGGAAACCCCAACTCCAGGAAAAACCTGCAACTTTGTGTGTCTTTTATTATCTTCAGCAAGAGGGATTTTCTTCAAAAAAATTACAGCAAAGGAGAACTTCCCTTTCATGGCAGAAAAACAATTGATCAACCCCCCAGATAGCTCGATTTACCTTATGCACAATGGATCACGGTAGGCTCCAACTCCTATCCAAACCAGTGTTTTTAAAACCGGAACCGGTGACCAGACCGGTCCACCTAATGAACCAGTTTACCGACCGGAATCGGTCTAATCGGGACTGGTTTGGTCTAAACAAACCGGTTTTAAAAAAATACATTAAATAATTAATTTTAATAAAACAAAACTATTTTTAAGATGTAAAACCATGATTCCAAGCCAATAGAGACAAAATATGCAAAGTTTGCTCATTTATATACCATGTAAAGGTGAATATATCAAAATGGCATCGAGTGCAATACATATCATCGACAAAATAGCAAAATACATAAGCAATGAGGCTCTAAATGGCCTATAAAGTCCAGAAACAACTTAAGGGGTAAGTTCATTTGGTCAATTTCTTTTCTTATTTCGATGTTTTAAAAGGGCATTCCTTTTGTTTAAGTCATGTATTGGAGGGTAAAATGGCAAGGAGAGCAGAAATTCCTTGAACATGCACCAAGGCTCCTTGGATGTATGGGAGATTTTCTGTTCCACAAATTCTACGTTCCAAGGTGTCAACCACCTCCTAACTTTTCAAGTTGCACCATGAACAAAGAGTTGTGAAGACATATTTCTTTTCTTTGTTGGAGACCAGAGTAGCATCCTGTGTAAATTTGTTAGTGCGATGTATCATCTCAGCTCTCCATTAAACATTGTATTTTAATTTTAGTGTAGTGCTATATATCATAGTGTGCATTGTTTATGTGGATTAAAATCAACAGGTGGCTATGATATTGATGATTAGGTGGCATTTTGTTTCTTCAAAAGGTGTCAGATTGTATATATTTCAAGTAAGAATTCTGCTAGGGAAGTGTTTAGCAAAGTCTGTGAGGAAAGATTAAGAGCCCTTGAAGACCAATGGCTGTAGTTTGCTTGTTTCTGTGCACTCAAACAATTACTCCAAGTACAGAAGAATATCAAGTATCTTAAAATACAAAGCAACCAGCGTATGTTGGAATTGATTGCTCCTGTTGTTTCATTATCAGAGGAAGATTCTGTTATCACTTCTAACGCATCAGAATTAGCTCATCTTAATCCACTCTCTCACAGAGAATTCAATGATCAACTTCCTTGGAAATTGAGACTTAAAGCTTTATATCAGTCACTTAAAAATAAAAATTTAATTGACGGTGGGTGTGCCTCTAACCGGCCGGTTTAGGACAAAACCAGCCGATTTGCTAAAAATCGGCTGGTTCCGTCCTAAACCGGCCGATTAGTACTGGTTTATTGCAAAAAAAGGCGAAATGAGTACCCTGACCGGGTTTTTTGGCCGATTTCGACCGTTGGGCTTGCTAACCAGCCAGTTAGCAAGGTAACCAGTTAGCAAGACCGGTTTTGAATACTATGGTCCAAACAAGTCCACGAGAAGCTTCCTTAACCAAATAGCTACGCACCCTACCAAATTGGCAGCCAATAATCGGCATCAACTGAGCTCAATGCAACTAATCTCTAGTTCCAGCTAAACCAAGAAACAGTGGTTGATCCAACACTGGATGTGCATCCCGATGTGCTCATCCTATCTGTGGAGATCCTTGTCCAATCTGCATCTGTGAAACCCTCAAGCCTCGTCTCATCAACCTGTCTATACCACAATTCGTACTCTATTGTCCCAATGAGATATCTCAATACGTGCTTGGCAGCCACCCAATGCACTCTGGTAGGCTTAACCATAAATTGGCTCAAACAGTTAATTGCAAAACATATGTCTGGCCATGTGTTTACCAAATACATCAGTGAACCAATCAACTACCGGTAAAGTGAGGGATCTACTCTCTCTAATCTAGATAAATCGACCTTCCTCCAGTTGGTGACTAGAGGTATGGTCATGGGCCTACAGTCTTGCATGGGAATCTCTTTAGAATCTTCAAAGAGTACTTTCCCTACCCCAAGAAGATCCCATCATCACCCTGCCATACCTCCAACCCAAGAGAATAATGCATCCTTCATCTCAAACTCGCCTGCAAGATCTCTCTTGCACTCCAAGATGAACTTATATGTGTCTGCCAAAATCAGATCGTCCACATATAGCACCAAAATAAGCGAATAACAACAATGTAGTAGAGGTTGGGATCTGCTTCACTCTTGATGAAGCCCAATCCCTAAAGGTAATTGTCTATCTGAGCACACCATGCCTATGGAGCCTGTTTCAACCCATATAAGGCTCTTTTGAGTCATGTGAGTATCCCTGCAACATGTCTTGAACCCCTCTGGCTGCTCAATATAAATCTCCTCCTCAACAATCCCATTGGGTAACATTGTGTTAACATCCATTTGGTGGATCCTCCACCCCATGTGTGCTACAATAGTTACAAAAGCCCTAACAAACAAATATTAGGTCATTGGAGCAAAGGTCTCGTCATAATCAATCCCCTCTACCTGTGAAAACCCCTTCGCCACAAATCTTGCCTTGTATTTTTCAATGCTCCCATCAACCCCATGCTTGATTTTATAGACCCAGAGAGAGCCCACCAGTGATTTTCCCTCTGGCCTCAGCACCACGTCCCAGACATCATTCTTCATGATGGAGGCATACTCCACCACCATGGCATCTCTCCACACCTATTAGGTGGTTGCCTCCTAATAACTATAAGGCTCAACATCCAACAACTAGATCGTAAGTGCCATATACCTCATGTACCTTTGTGGTTGTCTGCTCTATCTTAATGATCCATTGTACAAAAGGTAAATCGAGCTATCTGGGAGGTTGATCAATTGTTTTCCTGTCGTGAAAGGGAAGTTCTCTCTTGTTGTAAATTTTCTGAACAAAAACCCTCTCGCTGAAGATAATAAAAGACACACAAAGTTGCAGGTTTTACCTGGAGTTGGGGTTTCTTGCGCTTCTTCAATTTGTTGATCTACCCATCTCACTCTCCTTCTCCGTATGTTGGGAGTCACTGCCTAAGTGGGTTCTACTCTCTCTTCCAATTGTGTGTCCCACTCATCCTTATACTGCTCTGTTTGCCCATCAACATGTACACCTATAGTTTGAGGTGTTGGTTGAGCTTCCTGCTTGGAAGCTTGTTGCTCCACCTGTACTATAGTCTTCTCACACTCTAAGGACTTGCTCAAAGCCTTTCAATCCTCAAACTTCACATCTCTCCTAATCACTATCTTCCTAAGTGTTGATATATATAGTTTGTATGCCTTGGATGTCTCATTGTAGCCCATGAAGATGCCCTTCTCTATTGTGGGCTCCAACTTATTCCTTTTCTATGTTCGTATTTCGCTGTACACCAAGCTATCGAATATCCAACAACATGATACATCCGGTTTCTTCCCGGTAAAAGTCTCCTCTAGTGTAACTTGCCCCAACACTCTATGTGGGCTCCAGTTCTGCAAGAAAATTGTTGTACTGCATGCCTCAGCCCAAAGAAACTTGGGTAACCCCTAGTCATGCAACATGGATTTGGCAGCTCCAACTATGGCTCTATTCTTGCACTTTACCACCTCGTGCAGCTAATAAGGATTATATGGTGTAGTCAGCTCCCTCCTAATTCCCTCGTGGCACCCAGCTCTTTGAATGCATTTGAGGGGTACTCCCCACAATTATTAGACCTTAGCGCGTTGATTTTCTTGTCAATTTAGATCTCAGCGAAGGCCTTATACTCCATAAACTTCGAGAAGACCTCATCCTTATTTGTCATTAAAAATATCCAGGTCTTTCTCGAGTGATCATCTATGAAGGTGGCATAATACATGTACCCACAAATAGATATTGTAGAGAAAGGACCACAAACATCTTAATGAACAAGGTCCAAGATACCCTTGGCCTTGTTATCTTTGTTGGGGATAGAGGTTTTGGCATACTTGCCAAGTGTGCAACCCTTGCACACCTCATGCCGATCCAGGCTACATTGTTGTTATCTCCTTAAGAATCTTCAACGCACTATGGTGCAAATGTCCCATGCGCCTATGCCACAATCCTCCAAGTTTGTTGCCCAAGTCACAACTCCCTCTACTGGTTAACGTTGCAGTTGTCTCAAACTGCAGTCTGTATAGGCTCTTGTACCTAACCCTAATCTGTGTAGCCAGCTTGGAGTCTAAGGGTTTTTTAAAATCCCTACCTTGTCTAAAGGTCACCTCGTACCCTTTATCCTCCAATGCTAAACTGAAACAACGTTCTTATTGAGCCCAGGTACATAAAGGACATCTTTGAGTTATAGAGGGTTTACAAACTCCCTCTCAAATCAAATTGTACCAGTACCCTCGACCTGTTACTTTCCATCATCTCCCATCTCAACGTCGAACTACATGTCCCTTTCTGATAGTTTGTTGAAATGCTTTTTATTTCCTGTCATATGACAGGACGCACTGTTATCCACATAACATAAACTAGTACCAATGAGCTTGACACATAAGCGATGAGTGAAAACTCCTCCTCAAAATGAGAAAATAACTCATTTATCTCTGCAAACGCTGCTACTTGGTCATTCTTGGACCCTTTCTTCTTGTTATCATATTTAGTAACATAATGCCCAAACTGGTGGAACGAAAAGCACTTGATCTTGTTGAGATCCATTTTCTTCTTCTCACCCTTCAAGCTCGGCTCTTTTATCCTTAGATCTGCGCACTTTGCTGGCTAGGGAAAAAAATTCTTCATCTTCTTCAATCTTAACACGAGACCTAGCTTGTCTGCGAAAATCCTCTTGGATGCAATCACCCCATAATCGCTCCCAATCTGGAAGCTTTTCTCTAGCGCAAATCCCATCTAGGAAGGCTTGCCATGCCATGGTGAAACCCAACAGAGCAAAATTCACCAAATCTCTATCTGGAACTGTCTTGCCCACTAGCCAACACCTTCTTTACTTGGGGAAACTAGGTGAGATAAGACACCACAAAATCTGACTTGGTCATTTTAATATTCCTAAGCTTATCCTTCAATACCAACTTTTTGGCCTCAATCTAACCTGATAGAGACCAATGATGGTTGTCCAAATGGCTTTGGTTGTCTTCTTCCCAGTCAAGCGAGGAATAATGTGGTCTTTAACTCCCTCCAAGATGATTCTTCTTGCCTTGACATCCTTCTTCTTGTGTTGAGCCAACTACTAAGGGTCAGTGGGTGCAGGTAGGACATTATCAACAAACTCCCATACCCCTTGCTCCTCTAGCACCACTATTATCCTTTCACGCCACGAATAGAAGTTGGACGCACCGTCCAATCTATCTTCAAATCTGAGACCCTAATATGCCATACTACCAAATCACACTACCCATAAACAATGTGCATGGCCCAAAAACCCTAACGACCAAATCAATCTGATAAACTCACTCCCTATGAATCACAAAACCTACTCCCTCAAGGTAAAAATGTGTTTGATCTTCAATCAAAGGATTTGCCCTGATACCATGTTATATTTCCTTAAAACCTAGTAAGTGATTTGCATTTGTAAGTGTAAAACCATAAATGCAAACTATTGCACTGGAAAATTAAATTGCAAATACACTAAGTTTTCTAACTTAGCATGCACAGTAGAAATAATAAATTAGAAGGCAAACACATTCAACACATATAACACAAGATGTGCCAAGGAAACCCTAACTCTAGGAAAAACCTGCAACTTTGTGCGTCTTTTATTATCTTCAACAAGAGGGCTTGTCTTTAGAAAATTTACAGCAAGGGAGAACTTCCCTATCACGACAGGAAAACAATTGATCAACCCCCCAGATAGCTCAATCTACCTTCTGCACACTTGATCTGCTAAAAGACCACACAAATCTACCTATCTGCGCAAATGTGCAAGTGCAAATCTCTTCTCCCTACGCACACATGCGAACTAGAGACTGTGCAATTGTTGTTGACCTAAGGCAATTTGGCCCTCACTCAATCTCTTCCTCCTGGATGTTGCAACACTGCGATTTGTTGAACCCTGATCTTTTCCTCTCGCTGGTTTGACACAGTGCTTGTGCTCAACTGACTTACTATTTACTCGCTCTATCTCCTCTTATAATTTCAACCTCAACACTATCATCTCTCTCAATGGCTGAGATTAAATCATGAAGAAGGGCTAAGATTAATCATAATTTAACTTAGGAATTTTTAATTTTTCCCAAGTCCAACTTTAGAAAATAGTTAAATAAATTAATATTCTACTAAAGTGGTTGTCTTGTGGGTCCCTCTGTTAGCCTTAGCACCCAGGCAAGCAAAACCCTTCTCTACTCCAATCAACATTGAGATTATTTCCCTTAAGTCAATGTCATCTTGTTAATTAACAACAATGAATGGACATGAATGGACAATCAACTCAAGAAAACTTCAATGATCATCTTAATTTGAGACAAAAGATTTTGGTGTTGTCCAATACTACTTAGAAATTGAAATCCAGCGAAAGAAGAGAAGGAAGAAAACATTCTTAGGTGAGAAAGTATAGAGACACAATGTTGAAAAGGTTTGGAATTGAGGATTGTGAACAGAACAAGATCCCTGTTACCACACAAACTAGCACCTTTAGCTTAACGTCTCCAAAAAAAGGGTGTATTAGCCATGTGGAACTAGTAGGTTGGCCATTGTAACCTCACCAACTCTTCTCTGCACTTTAGGCTAGGATAAATGGAATACTAGCCAAGGGGGGTTCCCTTATGGGTTATTAAGCTCAATGTGTATGTGTATGCAGTGGGAGTATAAGAAGGTTTGGCAACATAAATGAAATGGAAAAATGGAAATGAAATTTAGATGGTTGGGGAGTGGTGGATAAAAGGGAGGCCAGTGCCTCAATTGTTTGGGCAATGCAATTATGTGAGTAACCTTAGAGGGTCGCTCTAAAGGAAGATTAGGTGATAGTAGGCAATCACTTGATATGCACAACTACGCACCTAACTTGGTTGCTTAATCTACAAGAGTGATGTTGGAGAGGGTCTACAAAAGATGCACTACTCAGAGCAAATTGCAAAAGTGGCTCCAACCAAAGCCTATTTACAAGCACACCCAATCAAGTGATATAGAATGTGTAATGTTTTCATCTTGAGGTCAAGTATACAAAAGGAAGATAACATGTTGGAAACCATTACCCTAGTCCTCTCCAATATAGCACATTTGTTCCTTTATGGCCCTTGATTTGTGTTTGTCATCGTTACACTCGCAAATAAATTCACAATGTAGCACATAGAACTAATTGCCACACATTAGAAATTACCTATACATCACTCTATTATTTAGACAAAATAAAGAAAAAGACACTCCAATAGCTTAGAGCTTCTTTTATTTGCACTAGAAATTCCCACGTGGAAAAAATGGAGAGAACAAACTTTTATATATGTTTTACTAAACTCACCCTTACAATAATGGCAAATTAGATCAAGAGACCATAGAAAAGTTCTTGGATATAGAGTCCTATATGTTTGTAATGCCGCATGTCTCCTTCTTCCATCCTTATCTTCATACAAAGGCAAAATCTAGGTGCCATTTGTCCTCGTATACAAACATATTAATAAAATGTTTGGTCAAAATAGGTAGGGTGAATCTCCAAGAGGTGTTCATGGACGCAAAGTGTAAAACTCCATGATGAAGGCGATTTTGTAGAAATAACCACCTCCAAACAATAATATTATTTGAGGAGGGCGAAATTCTAAGAAAATGGGCGGTTTGCTATGACGCTTCATTTATGAGAGTGCTCTTCAAGACATGTATGTCAATGTCAAGTGTGATGCTTGAGTGCTCTTTCTAGAAGCCATTTGACCAAGAAAACTCTAAAATAATCCTTTAGCAAGTGTTCTTGGGGTACTTGTGCCTTGTGGACCACTTCGACTAAAACAAACACATAGAATTGTTAATTTGTGTTCACATTTAGACCCTAACCATGCATAAATTGCCCTAGAAGATAGAGAATGAGTGCACCCTAGAACAATTTGAATTTGTGCCCACTTTAACCAAGTCAAACTTGAAATTCTCAAGAACGGGTTCCCTTAACACTAGTGCAAATGGGTCGTCATCAAATCTATTTGATCTCCTTGAATATTGTGCAAATGTGCACCCTTTGACCAAGTTAAACATCACTAGTCACTTCACATGTATGCAATGTGCAAATAAGGTTATGCAAAAAGTGGGTGTGTCCAGACAGTGGAGCACACCACCTAGGGATGTGTGCATGAGTGGACGAGATAGATGGATGGGATGGAAGGTCAAAACCCTAAGGGCGCATGAGTATTAAACTTCCCAAGTCAACTCAAGGCTCAACTAACTCCTCAAACCTTGTGTTAACCCAATGGTTAAGGATAAAGCATGAATGGGGTTTAGCACTTGTGAACAAAATTGAATTGAGGCTAGTCGAATTGGCTTATTATCATATGTGTTTTGCCACAACATATATGCCAATCGCAGTGACTAGTCTCATGTGTACCACACAAACTTTAAGTTATAATCCCTAGTGACCAATTAACAAGCAAAACTAATGGAAAATGGCCTCAAAAACGGCTTAGAACAATGAAGTAGTAATACACCAATATTAGGCACAGCTTAATGTTTAGAATTTTAAATTTTAATTAAAATATCCTAAAACAGTTAGGTGTGTATTCACGCTAGGAAAAGTTTAAATATGACATTTATGGGGTTTATATAGTTTAAAACTTAGGGAATTATAATAAAAAAAATACCATGCACCTTCTAGGAAATGAGTGGAGTGAAATGTAGGTGTGATTGGGTATTTTACCTAGAAAAAAGAAATGTGATGTAATGCACAAATCATCTAGGTAAATGGTGAGAAGCGGTGAAAATGTATGTGAGTAGTGGATTTTACTTGGGAAAAAGTCATATTATGCTTGCAATAGACAATTTTCCTAGGTAAAATTATGGAAATGGCATGAATATGAATGGGACTATGTAAATGCATCATCATATTAGAGGCTAACATCACAAAACTAGGTGAAGTGACTAGGATGTGACCCCCATGATGATGATCTATGAAGAAAAAGATATGCCACTAAAGCAACCTCCACCAACATTCCAACCTTTGGAAAGCTATAATGATCCCATCAATTTATACAAGATCAGGTTTACCACTAACGTCAATATGAGGGCTAACAATCCCAAAAGGACTTCATGTTATGGCTCAAGGTATATTAGAAGGCCTGGAAAGCTATTAAGGAATACCTTTCTTGGAGGTTGCTTCACTTCATTTAGGCCTTTCAATCAATCATCATTGCATTTGGTGGTCTCCCTTGCTGCAATATGAATGCAATTTTGCCAAAATCTGCTTGGTTCCCAACTAAATAGTTGTTCAAGAAAGGTATTGTCAAAGTAGGGGATCTCTTTGATGGTTTAACGCACTGCCCAAGGCCAAGGCTACTTTGAAAGCAAAATTTTGACTTTCTAGATCATACAAGCCTATAATCGAGGGGTTCTAGAAATCGGTCACTAATTACACTTTTGTCAAGTTGGAAGTGCCCCAATCCAACTTTGATTCAAGAGATTGGAAGTGGAACTACTCTAAAGTCTTCATGAAGCATAAACCAACCAACAAGTATTGGTGTCTTAGCCCTAAGTTGATCTTAGATGCCAAGTTAAACAAGCTTTAGAGATTGTCCTCTAACGAGTCTCCCTAATTGTTTGGTTTCATTCACTCCTCCAATCCTTTATTGCACCTAAGAAGGTTGTATTTCCTTGGTCCTTGCTTCTAGGAAGAGTTTTTCTTGTCTAAAGCCTAAAGTATGTGGGAATGTCACAACTCAAGTGCCCTCTTTCCCACAAACATGAAACTATTAAGCCAATGTTCTAGTTTTCTCCTTGTTGCCACAAAATCTAGCAGGCCTTGGAGAGGGGCACCCTACAAGGCTAATACTAGACGAAGTGACAACAATGGGGTGATGGTCCACTATCACCACAGCGAAAAACCCATGCTCTTTATGGATTTTCATGAATGGGAGGAATCCTAGTATGAGGTCACCTATGATAGATATTCTAAGTGCAAAGGTATATGATGACCACTAAGCTTCTAAGGGAAAATCCCAACCTAAGTGCAAGGTTCCAATCACCAAATGAAGGCAAATCGCTTTTCCAAGAGTGGCCAAATCTATGAGGCACAAGACCTAGGGCTTGATTAGTAGGTTAAGTGTTGGGATGGCCAAAGGTCTAAGGCAAGGAGAAAGAGATTTCCAACAATGATTTTCAACAAGACAAAGACACATAAAACCCTCAAATAGCTCCTAAACTGAAGCAACATCAAACTAGGGTTTACCTAGGGCAAACAATTAGGGCAAGAAAATTTATGGATAAAATTGAAGTGAATGCCTACTAGGAAGGTTGATTTTGATGCAACCAACTACGCCCTTGGCATTTAGAATCTCCAATCCCAAAAATCTTCCTTGCTTAGAAATTCACACCAAGCCCTAGCTTGGACGTTTACCCTTGAAGGGGCCAAATTAGGTGAAGAGGTAAGCGAGACGTTTTTAAACTCGGTCAGTTCAACTCAAACTCGACCTAGCCAACTAGTCGAAGCCCCCTTTTGGTTTGACTCGGCCTTTAACTCAGATTGAGGGTCGGTCCGACACTGAACCGACCGAGTTGGACCCCGACTCCGCCGGTTTGGTATCGAATCGACCGAGTTGGACCCTAACTCGGCCAATTCAGTACTAGACTAGTCAAACCAATCAAGCCTGACTTGAACCGGACCAGCGGGGGCGCAGCAAAAAAAGACGAGCCTGCATGTTCAAAAGTGTAACTAGGTTCGGCCTTCATAATGACATATGTAATCATGATTTTATGTATTTGATGTAAAGAAAAAAATGAATTTATAATTGTCATTCTTGATGCATGGGTTTCATGCTCAAGGTTATTTTATTTATAGGTGAAAGCACCCATTGAGTACTTCTAGGGCTTGTCAACAAGTCAATTGCATCATTGTCATGTATGGAAGACCCATTTCGGCATCATGTATAAATTCAAAAGAATTATTGTAAGTCAAAAAATGTCAAATATCTCCTCAAGACAAGTCAACCTTCAAGGAGAGATGTCGACCTACAAGAAGGGATAAGTCTGCTTAGAGGCAAGGTTATTCGACCACCAAAAGAAGACTATAAATAAGAAGCACTCAGCCTCATTTGAAGAGATTGACTCAAGCAAATCAAGTTCGATCAAAAAGGGATAAAAAGACTTAAGAAGGGAGCAAAGAATAAGGAAAGCAAGGGCACTGAAATCTGATGTTTTTGGGCCAGAATTCCTTCCACATGTGTGGAAGATTAGGGCATCAATATGTTCCAAATAAACCAAATTGTAGTCACTACAAGAAATCAAGTTTTGAGGTAATATCAGTCTAGTACACAAGACGAATTGTTGGAGAAAGAACTATTGCCCAAGAGAAGGAGAAAAGAGACCATTTCTACCATATTTCTGACACGCGTGCGATTTAGGGTTGTTGCATGAGGGCCGAGAATCATAGTCAAAAAGTACAGGCCTTAAATTGAGGTCAAAGAGAAAGCAAGCAGTGGTTGGAAGGCTAGTTTGTCTAACATTGACTTTGTGGAAGAGAAGCTCATCAAAAAGAGGATTGACTTGGTCTTGGAGAGGTCTTGGTCAAGGCTCATAGGTCCTGGAATTAGTCATTTGAATTTCTATAAGAAGAGAAGGGTTTTGTGGGTTTTCCTCTCGAGAGGAGAGGTTTTGGCCCTGGCTGATAGGCTATATCTTGTGTCTTCTTGTCTATTTGATCTTCATAGTTTTGTAGTTGTTTGATGATAAAAACATAATAATAATCAAGTCAAAGAAGAAGTTAATTAAGTAAAGTAAAAATACATCACAAGCAATTATCAAAGTAAGAGAAATCACCTTATCTAATGCCCCTAGATTTCTCAACTTGGTATCAGAGCTAAGGTGACAAGACAAGGAAAGGCAACTTGAAGAAGATCATCTAAAAAGCATCAAGAAGGACTACCCATCTCATCACAAGGATCATATCATCTAGAAGCAACAACACTTTGAAGAAGGAGAAGACCTCAAAGACCCTATCTCCATTCTAGAAAGACTCTTTATCTGAAGCATTCTTGGAAAGCTCACACATTCTACAACCATTATCTAAAGAAAGCACACCTCATCATCAAAGGAATCAAGGTCATCTTCCTCACATTGAAGAAAGAATCTCATTTCTAGCATCTTTGAAGAAGGGCATCTCCCTTGAAAAAGTATTATTGCCATCTTTGAAAAAGGGAGACATCATCAAAAGCAATCATTATCAACAAGGCATCTTCAATAGTCAACATCATCCAAGAGACATCACATTGAAAATATTATCATTAAAGGGGGCATCTTCACTTGACAAGTAAGTATCTATATATTTATCAGTGTTGTGAAAATCGCGATAATATCGCGATAAAATGAAAAAATCGCGATTTTTTCCCTCTTCCAATAAAATCGCGATAATTAAACGAAATAATCGCCGGATTTTTTTTGCCCATTTTTATTGAAATAATCGCGATAAAAACAAAAAAATCGCAATAAAATATTAAAAAAACGTTGGGGGTCGCGACAGCATAGTTTTATAACGTTTTTTTGGGTTTTTTCATGAGCTCATTTGGACAGTCACGCGCGGAGGGAGGAGGAGTTCTTGGAGACCAAGCTGAAGAGGGTTTTTAGCCAAATCTAAGTGCTTAGAGGAGAAAATCAAGAGGAGACCACCGATTTCTCCATAGAAACGGTACGTGGATTAATTTTTTTTTGTTTTCATTGTTTAAAAACATTGTTTTTGTATGTTTTTCATTGTTTTGGTTGGGAAACTTGGTATGGGCATCATTTTTCTTTTGTTTTCATTGTTTTTAAAGATTTTTTTTGTATTTCTTCATTGTTTTGGGTTGGGTAACTTGGTATGACTATGGGAACCAATTTTTTTTTTTGTTTTCATTTTTTTAAAACATTGTTTATGTTTTTTTCATTGTTTTTGCCATTTGGTTGGGTAACTTGGGTTTGGAATGGTTGGGTAATTTGTGTTTGAAACTTTGAACTTTGAAATGGTTGTTTTAGGTACGGGTAACTTGGATTTTCATTGTACAATCATCAATGTAAAAATTAAAAATTAAAATACTAAATTGTAATTTGTAAATTTGTAACTTGTAATTTTGTAAATGCTAAATTGTAATCATAATCCTTATTTTCCCATAGGTTCACAACTACACCAAAACACCATTCAAGACTTCAAGTTTGCAACTTCAAAGTTCAAAAACAAACATGCAAGGAAATTGAGTCCTTTCTGGGAATATGGTGTACCTGATTCCCTAAATGATATAATAACTTGAGTTGCAAGTTGTGTGGCCACCCTATGTCTAGGGGGGTGTACAGGTTGAAGTTTCACCTTGCAAAAATCCTTAGACATGATGTGGGGCCTTGTATAAATACAACTCCTGAACTTATCCAAAGAGCCATGAGAGCATTGGAAACTTTAGATCAGACTAGAGAGGCCAAAGAAGAACTCAAAAGGCAACTAAAAAGGTCAGTTGAAGGAAGTGGGCCAAGTGGCACTGGTTCTACTGCAGCATCAACCAATCCGGTAGCTGCATCATCATTTTTTGTTCCTCGAACCACACCTGGTTCATAGCCATCTATCGGTTCAACGCTAAAAAGAACTGAGAAAGAACAAGCTGACAAATTGCTGGCAAAATTTCTCCTCTAGAGTGATATTCCTTTCAGCATTATAAGAAATAATCCATTTTTCCAACCTGTTGTTGATGCTATTGCCAGTGTTGGTCCTGGGTACAAAATCCCTTCTTATCATGATTTCAGAGGGCGGATTCTTCAAAATGAAAAGCGTGACTGCACCCAAAGATTAGAGGATTTTAGGGCATCATGGGCACAAACAGGATGCACTGTTATGTCAGATGGTTGGACTGACCAAAAGGGGAGAACCCTTATAAACTTCTTGGTTAGTTGTCCCAAGGGGACTATGTTTATCAAATTTGTTGATGCATCTGCACAAATCAAAGATGCAAGAACCCTATGTGATTTGCTAGATTTGTTTATTTTGGAGGTGGGTGAACAAAATGTTGTCCAAGTCATAACGGACAATGCTGCAAATTATGTTGTTGCTGACAGGATGCTTATGGATAGGCATCCTACTTTATTTTGGACACCTTGTGCTGCACACTGTATTGATTTGATGTTGGAGGGCATAGGGAAAATTCCCTTTGTCAAAGATATTGTTGATTCATCCAAAAGCATTACAAAATTTATATATAATCATACATCTGTGCTTAGCCTTGATGAGAAGATCCACCAACAACAAAGAGTTGGTGCGCCCCGCCATTACACGGTTTGCCACCAGTTTCATATCTCTTCAATCCCTCTTGAATTCTATGTGGGATGTGAAGAGAATGTTTCTTTCAGAGGAGTGGCATGCTTTGCCAATGAGCCACAAACCAGAGGGAGAGGTTGTATGCAAACTAGTTTCATACCAGGAAGACTTTTGGGCAAGAGTGCAGGATGTGTGCGTTGTTACTAAACCTTTGGTAAAGGTTCTTGGGTTGGTTGATGGTGAGAAGCCCACAATGGGCTATTTGTATGAAGCCATGGACAGGGCCAAAGAAGCCATTCGGGCCTACTATGATGATAAGGGAGATGATGGGTTTCAGAAACAACTCCTTCTATGGGGAGTGATTGATGAGCAATGAAACAACACACTCCATCGTCCCATTCATGCTGCTAGGCTTTTCCTAAACCCTGCATTTTCTTATGCATGTGGGTTTGATTTTGATGCTGAGATCATGGATGGATTCTTATCTTGTGTCCAGAAGATGGTGCGATCTCCAGAACAACGTATAAAGATCTCTAGACAAATTGAGACATATAGGATGGCAGTTGGCACATTTGGCTTTGAGATGGTTGTCAATGATAGGATGATTAAAATGCCAAGTATTTTTAGTTTGTAACTTTGTTTCAAATTTCATTCTCTTCAAATTCCATTTTTTTCTTATGATTATTTAAAATTTTATTTGTAATTTTGTTGTAGATGCATGGTAGAAAATGTATGGTGGCAGGGTACCCCTTCTGCAAAAGCTTGCCATTCACATCCTCAACCAAACATGTAGCTCCTCAGGATGTGAGCGCAACTAGAGTGTATTTGAAAAAATACACAACAAGAAGCGCAACAGGTTTACACTTAAACATTTAAAATATTGCAAATTTCCAAATAAATTTTTGAATTCATTAAACAATATTTTTTTTTAATTATTAATTATTATTTCATGATCTTTGTACAGGTTGGAGTCCCAGCGACTTAATGACATGGTCTACGTCTACTACAATCTTCGATTGTGGGTGAGACAACTTGAGAGAACACTTGATGTGGATGCCATCTCATTGGATGGGATTGACACCACTGCTGCATGGAGGGTTGAGGCCGAAAGGCCTCTCATGGAGTCTGCTAATGATTGGTTAGTGCAGGATGTAGTGGAGGGGGAGGAGGAGCAGGAGGAGGAGGAGGAGGAGGTAACACCGCCTGCCCGGGCTACCACTGCCACCAGTAGAGGATGTGGTCTACCTCCTATAGCTCCTACTTCTAGTTCTTCAACTTCTAGAGCACATCAAACTCCACTGCCATCTCCACCAGCACGGGCACCAGCATCTACATCTAAAGGGAAAGGGAAAGCTGTGGCATTTTCTCGCAAGAGGGGCAGAGGAAATCAATAGGATTAGATTTCATTTTATTGTATATGACATTATGACATGATGAAATACATTATCATATTTTTTGTTGATATTTTGAGGCTGAGTTGGAACTCAGGAGTCAGGACTTACTATTCAGGACATGATTCAACGTTATGTGTGATTTTAGCGCTAGAAATGATATTAAACATCTTATATATTAGTTTTTTTATCATATTTATGTGTCAATGTATTTATTTTATGTTGTAGATGGTTTAGATATTAAAAAAATTGAAAAAAAATGAATATTTTTGTACCAAGCGATTATTTCCCGATTATTTTCGATAATTTCCTGATAATTCCAATTTTTTCCTCGTGCCGATATTATCCCAATAACGATTAATGCAACATTGATATTTATGTCTAAATCTACTATTAAAATGACTTCATTTTGCAAGGAAAGCAATAAACTGGTTGGGTCATCAAATTTCCTTGCATGGAAGAAGAGGATAGATTTGATCCTCATAGAGAATGAAGTTATTGGACATGTTAAGGGTTCAATCTCCAAACCCTCACAAGAGGAAGCTCTAGCACTATCAAAGTATATGAAAGGGGAAATAAGGGCTCAAAGAATCCTCATAGAATCAATCAAGGATTCCCTCATCCCTTGTAGCAAAATTGGAGAAATTGAAAGAATCGATGATAAGTTGGTAGAATTGCTTTCTATAAGTATTGTTGGAGAAGTTATATCTTTGAGAACCGAGTTATACAAGATGAAGGTATCAAAAGAAGAAGGGATAGCCTCATATCATATGAGTGTTAGATAATGTAACTATGTTCGGTCTTCATTAATGTACTTGAGTCATCATGTAATGTACTTGTCAAAAGAATAAAGAAAAAAATTCTTATTATTATTATTAACTTATTAAAGCATAGGTTTCATGCTTGGGTCACCTTGTTTTAGTTCAAAGTCCCCATTGAGGACTTTTAGGATTTATTTTGTCTATAGAGTTATTGTACATTTAAAGAGACCTTTCATAGGCTTTTGAATCAAGTAAAAAGGCTAAGTATAGGATCAAATATGAATTATGTAACCTCCACACCATATCGGCCTAGAAAAGGATCAAGTCGGCCTAAGGACCCTATTCGACCCCACAAGAAGCCTATAAAAGGAAGCTCGACGAATTCATTTGGAGCATCATTCTCACTCAAGTTCGAATTCTCTTGTAGCTGGGAAGAAGTGTGAAAAACTCTTGTTGTTGTGCTGGAACAGAGGTCCGAGTTTGCTATGATGAGAGCCGAGGAGGTTGGCTATTAGACCGAGTTCCTAAGGGGACGAAACGTTGTTTTTTGCAAATTGTTTGGGCACTGTTTTGGAGGTTGGTGCTACAGGGATCTTGTTGTGCTAGGTTGCAGGTCATAGCACACAACCAGGGTTGTGTAGAGGTGTTTAAGGGTAGATATCCATCCTATATTGCAGCGTGGCTAAGGAGGAGGTGATAAAGGGTGTGCATCATCCCTTAAAGGGCATGTTCGTTGACTGTGTAGTGGATTTAGGGCTGCAGCAAGTGCCCTAACCAGGACTGACACAAACAGCGAAGTGAAAACATATGTGCTGCAGTGTTTTGGAGGAGCGTTGGGTCATGCATTGACCAGATTGGATCAGTTTGACTTGCAGCATGTGGGAGCCAATTTGGAGACTTGTTTGAGTAACCATAAGCCTTGATCGGTGCAGATTCCACAGTGATTGGATTAGGTGCCATTGATCTGATTGGAGGGCAGTATGTTGGCTACCCAAAGTAGCCCTAGAGTAGCATACAAGAAGGACGTTGTTTGGTGCATGATTGGGTGAAGTTTGTAGCCTTATGAGTAGCTCTTTGATGGATGAAAGAGGCTACTAGAACGCAAAATGGAGACCGGGAATTAGGCCCACCCAAAGAGCAGATTTATGAGCCTGTGTACACGCAATAGAAGTGACATGCAGCAGTGTTAGGAGGCAACCCTCCTGAGTCTCGACGTGTTGACCTTTGAAGGACTAAGTGGCAGCTAGTGAACAATATGGAAGCGAAGAACCAGCAAGACAAGATGTGACATGGAAGCAGCAACAAAGTTTGGCATTGTATCTTGTATACCATAAATTGTATTATTCAGATTTAGTTTAAGATAACAAAGATTGTGTTGTACATAATTGTACAATATTTGTTAAAAATTGTGTATACTTGTGTACATGTGATTTACTGCTTTATATTTTCCGTTGAGCAAAGTAGTTCTTGTTGAGATTCTTGGTTTGGTAGCGTCAGAGATTTTAAGATTCTAACCTAGACCCAAGACCCAAGATCGAGAAAATTCAACAAGATCAACCCAACCTTGCTGTAAAAGGAGACTAAAAGAAAGTCAAGCCCGAAGAACCCGACATTAGGGACTTACCTTATTAAGTCCCTTGCTTATATATCTTATTTTAGATGTTTTAGAATTTATAGGCTTTTTGGAAGAGACATTTTTGTATTGTTTTTATAAGTTTGTAGGTATCCCTCAAGCTTTAGAGGGAGCCCCCAACAATTCCCAAAGATAAGTATCTCATGTTTTTCAGTTTTGGGTTCATGTACTCATTTAGTTTTGATTACATTAAATACTAATCACCTTTCTCCCTCTATTGTCTTGATTAGGGAAAACATCTACAAGAAGGAGGATCTCTCAAGATAAGGTTAGTCAAGAAACAAAGGGATGCTTTAATACATTGATTGAAAGGATTATTCATTTGATGATCTATTACTAACTTTGTTATGACTAGCTATATTGAATCATAGTGATTCTTATTTGGGTGATTCATCTCTTCATAAATCTACCCACCCCACTCATATTCTTAACTTATTTTGTAGAACCATAGACAGGTTCTAGAAAACCCTAACCGAAGGGGGTTAAGTCAAAATCAATTTTTTTAGGAAATTAGCTCAAAATAATTAATTTTGAGCTAATTAAAAAAGGATCAAAAGAAAATATTGAATTTTCCTTCAAAAATATTTATTTTAACAACTAAGATTAAAAGATGATCAAATATTATTGAAGGTCGAGATTATTTTGACAAAGAAACTAGTCGTTATTTTTCCACTTGGAGTATTTAGTTATAAATTAGAGACACAGTTGAGCCTCTAGCCATCAGATTTTTGGCTGGTAAATTGTTGTTGAAGCATTATTGTAAACTATTATTTCGCTGATAACTATTTTTTCTGCCATAATAAAGACTTTGGGGTGCAACTCGAGCTATATTTGTTCATTGATTTGTGGTATGTACTGACCACGAGCTTCCAATGTTGTGCTTATATATGATTATTTTGAGATAATACGTATTGTTTGTAGGTACTTCAATCCTTGGTCTCCAAGTTCACAGACTGTGGACAAAGATCATTTTGTTTGGATCCTAAGTATTTGTATGGTGGATTAAACCTTCACTAAGGCTATGGTGGGCATGGAGTTTCTAAAGCATTTTTAGCCATTTACAAGGAAAAACACCATATAAAATTATTTCTCAAAATTTATTTTAAAACCCTTGTACAATTTATAAAAAAAAATTGTAAATTTAAATTGTAAATTACTTTGGTAATTGGAATTTTGGGGATTTTAGAATTTTGTATATATTTGGGGTTTGGGTGTTGTATTTTTTTTATTTTTGCAGGTTGGATCAAAGGATCAAGTGGAATAAGGGCTAGATCTAGGCCCTTGAGGGTAAGATCTAGTCTCTTAGAAAATTTGCAGGGCTACCCACAGAAGAATTTTCAAAAAATTGAAGAGTTGAAGCATAAAAAAAAAATTGGAGAAGGGGTTTCAAGGTTTTCAAGGCTTCTAGCCCCGGTTTTCCCCTCCAAACCTTCACCGTCCCCCTTTTAGCCTCCAGTGCTTGGGTTTTAGGCCTCCTAGAGACTAGTTGTCAGCCCTAGGGGCTACAGCCTCCCCTCCTAGCCCTAGAGGCCTTTCGGCCTCCTCCTCGGCCTTCCTCGACCCTCTGTCCTCCTCCCCCGACCCTTCATCCTTTCCTTCGGCCCTCATCCTCTAGGCCTCCGTCCCCCTCTGTGGCCTCTCCTCCTCCCTCCTCAGCCTCCTCCGTTTGCCCTCTATCCCCTTCTCCCTTAAGAAGCAGCCCCTATAGGGCTTGCAACTGCCTCTTTTGAGGCTTTCCCTAGGGTGTCGCAAGCCTTAGGGCCTCAAAACCCTAGGCCACAGCCCCTCCTAAGCCCAACGGCAACCTACTTTGGGCTTGTCGTAAGGCCTACTAGGCCTTTTACCCTAGCTGCGGGCCTATTGAGTCCTTCTCCCTTTATTTGGGCCTCTCTCTTGCCCTCTCTTGACCCTAAATTACCATATGCTTATCTCTGGAAAAAAAAAAATTTGACTAATTGTGGGTGTATTTTGCAGAGAAATTGGCCTAAAACTTGTGTTTCAACTTTCATGTATCAAGTTATTGGATAGAATTTTGCACAAGTTAGGCTAGTAGGCTTTAAGGCCTAGGACCCAAGAGTTTGATCTCCTAACCCTTGTTTCCTCACTATTTTACTTCAGCAAGTGAATTAACTCATAACAGTGATAAAAACATCCTAAATTGGTCTAAAAAATCATACATAAGTTGCTTGGCATATTAAGGAATAAATTGCATAAGTTGTGCAATTATAGTTTGGCATGAATTTAGAAAATTTGATAACTGATATCTCTGCATAATAAATCTGATATAACAATGGTAAATTGCATTTTTGAAAGGCTAATCCATCCAAATTCTTGAGTTGGCAAAGTTGATTTGGTAATTGGGTTTCTACTCCTCACATTGGGCTAGCATATGCACTTTGAATTTGGCATCTAAAGCAAGTTTACTTATTGTTATCATAAATTTCTTTACTGTTGTCATAACAATCACTTATTGCTCATTAAAAGGTCATTGGAACATAAATTGCATAAGTGCTCTCATAGTCTCACACTCTATTGTTCCTAGCTGTTGGCAATGATATTGTGGAAAAGGCTAACATTGTGTTTCATTGTGAGTTTATATGCTACAAAGTTTGTAATTCACATCTAATAAGTTCACTCTCTAAGCACATTTCAAATCTTTGGTTTAAGTACATAAATTGCTCCTAAGTCTCTCTAATCCAATTGGTATTGAAATAACTTGTTTCATTTGTGCATCTAATTGGTGGTGATCTAAACTACAACTAAGTGTTCTTAACTCGAAATTGGTAAATCATATTGTTTTGAGGAGTATTAGCTAAGAACACTTACTGTCTCTTGTGGATAATGGTCATTGGCTTATCATACTAAATCATTGGTTAATTGTTGCTCTATTGTTTATCAATTGTTGATCTATATATTCTTGAGCAATTGTATCTTGTGGATATATTTATTTCTTGCTGGCACTATTGAGATCTAACACTTGTCTTTTGGCTGAGATTACCTTTTCTAAATATTGTGAAGTACTTAACATCATAATCGGGGTAAAATATAATTAAGCAATTTAGGGAACATTTAAGTAATCTCACCTAAAAGTCTCACTCATAATCGCTTGGACAAGCATACTAGTTTTAGATTGCATTAAAATTTGCCTCCTAACATAAGCTAGGTTGATAGAGATCTAGGGCAACCCTTTTCCAATTAGCTCGAGAGATTAAACTCATCTTAGTGGTTAACACAGTGACCTTACAGTCGTCAGAGCCACAGTCTCTGCAACGCCGAAGGCACTGGGTGGGTGGAACACTGAGGGAGTTATCATTAGTCAGGTTGTTGTCTGCTTCCCATTGGCTTCCATTTCACAACCTACTTTGAGGATTGTTTCTCAAAACAGTTAGGGGAGAGGTTCTATTTAGATCAAGCATATAATTTAAAAATAACCAAGATCATTGCATCACACATAGACCCTAGGATTTGCATATCATATAGGCTAGTTGATCACTCAAGCAACTGGTGTCCATCCGGTTACTTGGCATTAATTTACATTAAGCAAGAATTGTGACTCCATAAGGCACTGTTCTCATACTTGAAAATCTAATCTAATCATTAATCTTGCTAAAATTTTACCAAGTAGTTAGGCCACTCATCTGTGTCTCCCAAGCAAGTTGGTTTCCAACTTGTTTTCCTTTACCTCATCCCATAGGGATTACCCCCCATACCCTGTTGTTGGGAGACAGCTAGAACGGAGTGGGCGGGGATCAGAGTGACAGGCCCCGCCCTAAGTGGTTGTCGCGGTGCCTGTACAACCCGGCCTCCTCCATTTGCCCTTCATCCCCTTCTCCCTTAATCCGCAGCCCCTAAAGGACTCGCATATGCCTCCTTTGAGGCTTTCCCTAAGGCGTCGCAAGCCTTAGGGCCTCAAAACCCTAGGCTGCAGCCCCAAGTGGGCCTTTCAGCCCCTCCTAAGCCCAATGGCAGCCTCTTTTCGGCTTGTCATAAGGCCTACTAGACCTTTTACACTAGCCGCAGGCCTATTGAGGCCTTTTCCCTTCATTTTGGCCTCTCTCATCCTCTCTTGACCCTAAATTGCTATATGCTTATCTCTGGAAAAAAAATTGACTGATTGTGGGTGTATTTTGCAGAGAAAATTGGCCTAAAACTTGTGTTTCAGGTATCAAGTTATTGGACAGAATTTTGCACAAGTTGGGCTAGTAGGCTTCAAGGCCTAAGGCCTAAGGGTTTGATCTCCTAACCCTTGTTTCCTTACTATTTTACTTCAGCAAGGGAATTAACTCATAACAGTGATAAAAACATCCTAAATTGGCCTAAAAAATCATTCATAAGTTATTTGGCATATTAAGGAATAAATTGCATAAGTTGGGCAATCATAGTTTGGCATGAATTTAGAAGATTTAATGAGTGATATATATCTGCATAATAAATCTGATATAACAGTGGTAAATTGCATTTTTGAAAGGCTAATCCATCCAAATTCTTGAGTTGGCAAAGTTGATTTGGTAATTGGGTTTCTATTCATCACATTGGGCTAGCATATGCACTTTGAATTTGGCATCTAAAGCAAGTTTACTTATTGTTATCATAAATTTCTTTACCGTTGTCATAACAGTCACTTATTGCTCACTAAAAGGTCATTGGAACATAAATTGCATAAGTGCTCTCATAGTCTCACACTCTATTGTTCCTAGTTGTTGGCTATGATATTGTGGAAAAGGCTAACATTGTGTTTCATTGTGAGTTTATATGCTACAAAGTTTGTAAATCACATCTAATAAGTTCACTCTCTAAGCACATTTCAAATCTTTGGTTTAAGTATATAAATTGCTCTTAAGTCTCTCTAATCCAATTGGTATTGAAATAACTTGTTTCATTTGTGCATCTAATTGGTGGTGATCTAAACTACAACTAAGTGTTCTTAACTCGAAATTGGTAAATCATATTGTTTTGAGGAGTATTGGCTAAGAACACTTATTGTCTCTTGTGGATAATGATCATTGGCTTATCATACTAAATCATTGGTTAATTGTTGCTCTATTGTTTATCAATTGTTGATCTATATATTCTTGAGCAATCGTATCTTGTGGATATATTTATTTCTTGTTGGCACTATTGAGATCTAACACTTGTCTTTTGGCTGAGATTACCTTTTCTAAATATTGTGAAGTACTTAACATCATAATCGGGGTAAAATATAATTAAGCAATTTAGGGAACATTTAAGTAATCTCACCTAAAAGTCTCACTCATAATCGCTTGGACAAGCATACTAGTTTTAGATTGCATTAAAATTTGCCTCCTAACATAAGCTAGGTTGATAGAGATCTAGGGCAACCCTTTTCCAATTAGCTTGAGAGATTCAACTCATCTTAGTGGTTAACACAGTGACCTTGCAGTCGTCAGAGCCACAGTCTCTGCAACGCTGAAGGCACTGGGTGGGTGGAACACTGAGGGAGTTATCATTAGTCAGGCTGTTGTCTGCTTCCCATTGGCCTCCATTTCACAACCTACTTTGAGGATTGTTTCTCAAAACAGTTATGGGAGAGGTTCTATTTAGATCAGGCATCTAATTTAAAAATAACCAAGATCATTGCATCACTAATAGACCCTAGGATTTGCATATCATATAGGCTAATCGATCACTCAAGCAACGGGTGTCCATCCGGTTACTTGGCATTAATTTACATTAAGCAAAAATTGTGACTCCATAAGGCACTGTTCTCATACTTGAAAATCTAATCTAATCATTAATCTTGCTAAAATTTTACCAAGTAGTTAGGCCACTCCTCTGTGTCTCCCAAGCAAGTTGGTTTCCAACTTGTTTTCCTTTACCTCATTCCATAGGGATTACCCCCCATACCCTGTTGTTGGGAGACAGCTAGAACGGAGTGGGTGGGGATCAAAGTGACAGCCCCCGCCCTAAGTGGTTGTCGCGGTGCCTGTACAACCTAGCCTCCTCCATTTGCCCTTCATCCCCTTCTCCCTTAAGCCGCAGCCCCTAAAGGACTTGCATATGCCTCTTTTTAGGCTTTCCCTAGGGTGCCGCAAGCCTTAGGGCCTCAAAACCCTAGGCTTCAGCCCCAAGTGGGCCTTTCAGCCCCTCCTAAGCCCAATGGCAGCCTCTTTTGAGCTTGTCGTAAGGCTTACTAGACCTTTTACGCTAGCCGCAGACTTATTGAGGCCTTTTCCCTTCATTTTGGCCTCTCTAGCCCTCTCTTGACCCTAAATTGCCACATGCTTATCTCTGGAAAAAAATCTGACTGATTGTGGGTGTATTTTGCAGAGAAAATTGGCCTAAAACTTGTGTTTCAGGTATCAAGCTATTGGATAGAATTTTGCACAAGTTGGGCTAGCAGACTTCAAGGCCTAAGGCCTAAGGGTTTGATCTCCTAACCCTTGTTTCCTCACTATTTTACTTCAGCAAGTGAACTAGCTCCTAACAGTGATAAAAACATCCTAAATTGGCCTAAAAAATCATTCATAAGTTACTTGGCATATTAAGGAATAAATTGCATAAGTTGGGCAAATCATAGTTTGGCATGAATTTAGAAGATTTGATAAGTGATATATCTGCATAATAAATCTGATATAACAGTGGTAAATTGCATTTTTGAAAGGCTAATCCATCCAAATTCTTGAGTTGGCAAAGTTGATTTGGTAATTGGGTTTCTATTCATCACATTGGGCTAGCATATGCACTTTGAATTTGGCATCTAAAGCAAGTTTACTTAATGCTATCATAAGTTTCTTTATTGTTCTCATAGCAGTCACGTATTGGTCATTAAAAGGTCATTGAAACATAAATTGCATAAGTGCTCTCATAATTTCACACTCTATTGTTCCTAGTTGTTGCCATTGATATTGTGGAAAAGGCTAACATTGTGTTTCATTGTGAGTTTATATGCTACAAAGTTTGTAATTCACGTCTACAAAGCTCACTCTCTAAGCACAATTCAATTCTTTGGTTTAAGTACATAAATTGCTCCTAAGTCTCTCTAATCCAATTGGCATTGAAATAACTTGTTTCATTTGTGCATCTAATTGGTGGTGATCTAAACTACAACTAAGTGTTCTTAACTCGAAATTGGTAAATCATATTGTTTTGAGGAGTATTGGCTAAGAACACTTATTGCCTCTTGTGGATAATGGTCATTGGCTTATCACACTAAATCATTGGTTAATTGTTGCTCTATTGTTTATCAATTGTTGATCTATATATTCTTGAGCAATTGTATCTTGTGGATATATTTATTTCTTGCTGGCACTATTGAGATCTAACACTTGTCTTTTGGCTGAGATTACCTTTTCTAAATATTGTGAAGTACTTAACATCATAATCGGGGTAAAATATAATTAAGCAATTTAGGGAACATTTAAGTAATCTTACCTAAAAGTCTCAATCATAATCGCTTGCACAAGCATATTAGTTTTAGATTGCATTAAAATTTGCCTCCTAACATAAACTAGGTTGATAGAGATCTAGGGCAACCCTTTTCCAATTAGCTTGAGAGATTCAACTCTTTTTAGTGGTTAACATAGTGACCTTGCAGTCGTCAGCGCCACAGTCTCTGCAGCGCCGAAGGCACTAGGTGGGTGGAACACTGGGGGAGTTATCGTTAGCCAGGTCGTTGTCTGCTTCCCGTTGGCTTCCATTTCACAACCTACTCTGAGGACTGTTTCTCAAAACAATTAGGGGAGAGATTCTATTTAGATTAAGCATATAATTTAAAAATAACCAAAATCATTACATCACACAGACCCTAGGATTTGCATATCATATAAGCTAGTCGATCATTCAAGCAGCAGGTGTCCATCCGATTACTTGGCATTAATTTACATTAAGCAAGAATTGTGACTCCATAAGGCACTGGTCTCATACTTGAAAATCTAATCTCATCATTAATCTTGCTAAATTTTTACCAAGTAGCTAAGCCACTCATCCATGTCTCCCAAGCAAGTTGGTTTCCAACTTGTTTTCCTTCACCTCATTCCATAGGGACTACCCCCCATAGCCTGTTGTTCGGAGACAACTAGAATGGAGTGGGCGGGGATCAGAGTGACAGCCCCTGCCCTGAGTGCTTGTCGTGGTGCCTGTACAACCCAAGCTACAACAAGTTTCATGCTCAAGGCATTTTATTTTGTAGATCAAGCTCCCATTGTGAGCTATTAGGTTTGGTTATTAAGTCATAAAGTCTAGTAAGTCAATGTCATGTATTGAAGACCCATTTGGGCATGTTACATATTGTAAAAAGAGAATTTGTTGGAATCATAACTTTCTTTTGACTAGAAATAAAGAGCACGAAACCCATGCTTTCAATAAAATTATTTTTTACCAACAAAAATTTACAAATGACAGAAATACATTATGAAGACTGATACTAGTTAAATTTCAACATTGTTACATTTTTTCATTCATTCATGGATATTAATAAAATTATCTTATCTTATCAACTACACCTTGCAATCACTCTTTGCTTTGGACATTACTTGTATTGAAATATGTAACTAGGTCGGTCTTCATAATGACGTGTAAATCATGATTTTATGTAATTAATGAAAAGAAGAAGAATAAAATTATTTTGTTATGCTTGAGGCATGGGATTCATGCTCAAGGAATTTTATTTTGTAGATCAAGCTCCCATTGTGAGCTATTAGGTTTGGTTATTAAGTCATAAAGTGTAGTAAGCCAATGTCATGTATTGAAGACCCATTTGGGCATGTTACATATTGTAAAAAGAGAATTTGTTAGATTCATTAACCCTCCAAGACCTTGTCACAAGCACTCCAAGTCGGCCCTCAAAAGAAGATGGAGATCACTCTAGAAGAGCATGTCAGCCTACTCACTTGCACAAGTCGGCCTATTCATGGGCAGATCACTATATAGAGAGAGAGGACTCGGCCTCTCTTGAGTAACCATTCAATCAAGCATCTGAAACAAGATATCAAGGGCAAGAAACATAAGAGAAGTAGCCTACCATCAAGCGAAGAAAGGAGGATAAAAAGCCGAAATAATTTAGATCTGTTTTTGTTAACACACATGGACAACTAGAGATATGAAAGATAAAACATGCAGTACAATTTTTATTCACAAATGATATACATTTATAGTACATTATGTGACCGTTGGGATTCACATCCCAAGGTCTCTTGGACTCCTTTTGTCCATTCGGCTTCCACACTAAACCATTGAGGATTAGGTGTCCAACATTCCCCCCCTTAATCCGAAGGGTTATGTATGAGTCCAAGAAGAAGCTGAAATACAAAATGTGCAAAAATGCATGGCAGCACTAGGCTGAATGTGCTCTCTGAAATGTTGGTATAAAGACAGGTGGTTTAAGGATGACCACCAACACTGGAACGCTTAGTGCAGTTCCCGGAACTCTTCCAAAACTGGCAAGAAACTGAAGTCTTCTGCTAGAGGAAGTGCTCCTATTGTTTTAAAGAGGGAAACCTTCAACCATGAAAGGGAGGTCTCACCCCGCATAAAAGGGAGAACTTCAACCTAGAAAAGGGAAGTCTCAACCTGTGATGGTTTAAGGATGACCAACAACTCTGGAATGCTTAATGCAATTCCTAGAACTCTTCCAAAACTGGCAAGAAGCTAGAGTCTTCTGCTAGA
>APFE030415970.1:268695-283052 GCA_000404065.3 Pinus taeda
TGGTTTTATGACAGTGCTTACATGGATGAAGATCAAAACAGTGATCTTTCAAATGGCCAACTCGGTCATAGTGTTGGCATTTCACGATCTGTTTTTGTTGTTGCTGTGGAAGAGGGGCAGAGTCTAGAACAGTTGGAGCTGAACTGTCATGAAGAGCAAGTGAACTGTCATGAATGAACCCAGCACTCTGAAATTGAATGGGTTTTGAGTAGTCTGGAATATGAAAGGACAAGTCCTTGTCATAACCAAGACTAGTTCTGTGCTTGTTGTGGACAAGCTGTTCCCAAGGTCTGATGATGGGCTTTGGAAGTGCAGACTGAGTTTCTACATCTGCATGTACAACTGCTGCTTTATTTGAATGAACAGTAACATTATTGACTTGTTGTTTATCGGAGTCTGTTTCAATATTCTGAACAGAAACAGGTTTAGAATGATGACTCTATTGTTGTAGTTCTTCTTGCTGTAGCTTTGTCTCAAGCTGCAAAAACTCAATATTTTCCTGTACATTATGCAGGCATGTCTGAATGTCATAGAGAGTGTCTTTCCTGATTTGCACTGTGTTGTCAGCAATTGATATGATTAGAGTTCTCAATAACTCTAATATTCTTTCAAGCTTAGCCATTTTTCTACACCTTAAAAAACCTCCAAGATCCCTCAGAAAAATGTCGGCTGCTAAATATCTTCAAGCTACACAAAGAAAATCCTGCAGATTAAAGAAAAACGCAGGGCAAGTGCTGGTGGCTTAATGAGCAGACTATTGCAACTGTGGCACTTTTCATTGCATCCACAACAAATATTTTAGTTCCAAAATATGGCGGCAAGATTATTGATATTGTCAGCAGAGATTTGAGAACGGAAGAAGAGAAAGCAGATGCTTTTAATACCATCAAAAACACTATTGTGGAAATTCTTCTTATAATCTTAATTGGTTCATTTGCTACTGTACTGCGTGGATGGTGGTTTGCATCATCAAGTGAGTGTGTTGTTGCTCGACTGGGAAAGGATTTATTTCGGCATCTTATTAACCAAGATATCGCATTCTTTGATGTCACACGAACTGGGGAACTTCTTGGTCATCTTTCAGAAGATACAAATTATTAAAAATGCAACAACGATGAATTTTCTCAGAGGCTCTCCACAATCTCACAACTGCATTGATAGGCCTTGGCTTTATGTTTCAAAAATATAACTAAACCATCCATTAAACTGCTGCAACAACGATATACTATGATTGTGCCATCAAAAATATAACTGAACCATCCATTAATTGTTGCAACAACGATATACTATGATTGTGCCATCAAAAATATAACTGAACCATCCATTAAACTGTTGCAACAACGATATACTATGATTGTGCCATCAAAAATATAACTGAACCATCCATTAAACTGCTGCAACAACGATATACTATGATTGTGCCATCAAAAATATAACTGAACCATCCATTAAACTGCTGCAACAACGATATACTATGATTGTGCCATATCAGGGAGCTGAGTAACTTGTCAAAAAACAAGTGTCATAAAACTGACTATCAAATGAAGGCTATCATGAAGCAATATTCTCCTGGCTTGACCAGATTCAAGGCTTTCGGAATAATTAAAGCAAATTTTAAGCTCCAGCCCCAGGATTATTGAACATGATTAACCAAATATTAAAAGCCTTGTAAATGCCCGCATCAACATTTGAGGATTGCCAGCAGTGATGATGCACATTGATCGCGTTGTTTTTTTTTTTTTTTCAAGGTAAACGAGTTTCAAAATAATAAAAAAGGTCCACAAGGACTTAAACAATGAGAGATCACAACGATTTTTGGAGGATGTGTGTAGAGTGAAGCAAGTGGATGCACATAAAGCACCTATATTTTGTTAGTTGCAGAGCAATATTCCCAGCGAGAAGAAGAGGAGCAAAACGATCGAAAAACCTGCGATATTTAATGGCCTCGCTTTCACCTAATTCTGAGGTAGATGCCTCAGAGAGGTTCGGTAAGCAAGCCCTTCTCCAATTCCATGAGTTATCCCGTCAACAACTCGAGAATGTACTGGAAGACATGTTTCAATCACGCTTTTCCTTCACAAACCCCATTGGCAGTAGTGGAGGAGCTTCTTCGGTTCCGGTGGAAAGATTAAAACCCATTTCTTTAACTGAGTTGCAGGTTGGCCGATTCCACCGCGGCCCGGTGCTCTACGGTAATCTCTGCATTGAGGCCTTTTAATTCGTTGTCTCAATGGTTGACGCCAGTTCTTCCAATACAAATCCCTTTTACTCAACACTACTACACTAACGCACGAATTGATGCACACTCAGAATTTTCAAATACAACGCAGAAGAGGGATATATATAGGTTTCAAAATATATATTAAACTACTTTTTAACTAATGTAACACATTCCTTGGAATTAATAGCCCAAGCTCCGAACTCATGCAACAATGCTTTAACATTTTTCCTTCAACACATAAAGACGATATTAACTAGCCCACCATCATATATAAGCCAATGCATACATGAAGTTTGAATACATCTACTCACGCTCTTCAATGGAAAGATCGTTTCAAAAAACACTGAGTGGCATGAATGTTGAGATATCTCCGAACAATAATTTTCCAGCAACGCTAGTCCAATTCAATCCTTTCCAAAATTTCGGGAGAGTTGGCGTTGATAATAGAATATATAAAAGATAATTTTAAGGGATGCGATGTTCTGAGGAAACCATATGTCATTCAAGGCCATGTCGATGACTCGAGTGGTGGATGCAAGGTATCCATAATTGAAACTTATGTCAAGAATAGCAAAATGCCTGCAACTCCTAATCCAATTAGACTGCAGTTAGGGTTTAATTCTGGATAGGAGCGTTATGGAGGAGTAACGCACTATGATAATCAGACAACGAATGTTGCAGAGGAAATAACGCTGACAATGAAGAAAACACTAGCAGTTCAATACAGAAAATTCAGGCTCTGATTGCATATCTGAATGGAAGAACCAACAAAGGGCGAATTAAGGGAGCGTTATGGGCAGCGAGCAGAAATGACATAACTAAAAACAATGGCTCATATGGAAATTCAGCTGGAATGTAGCTTAGAAGTGAAAGACTGAAATGCACAGAAAAGACCACAAAATTAGTGGTTCAGATTTGAACAGGGCCAGAATTGGCCGGCTCTGATACCATGTTAACACACATGGACAACTAGAGATATGAAAGATAAAACATGCAGTACAATTTTTATTCACAAATGATATACATTTATAGTACATTATGTGACCGTTGGGATTCACATCCCAAGGTCTCTTGGACTCCTTTTGTCCATTCGGCTTCCACACTAACCCATTGAGGATTAGGTGTCCAACAGTTTTTGGGGCAAATACCTTTCACACGTGCAAGGGAATATAGTGTCATCTGCTGCAGAAAAAGTTGAGGTTATTACAGTCATCTTAGAAGCTGAATCAAGGCAGAAAACAAGACATCCATCAAGCTGAATTGCAGGAGAAGGTCATACTATCCAAGCGAAGGCAATCAAGGAATGAAATCATTGTCTATCCCTTACATGTGCTGTAACTAGGGTTTATGAAGAGGCCAAGAGTTGCAGGGTTGTGGCAGTAGTCCGAAATCTGAAGAGAAGCTGAGATCCTTGATGGAATAATCAGTTTGACTAGTGTTGACTCAAGGAAAAAGAATTGCTTTAAAGAAGCCTTGTGACTTGGTCTTGGAGAGGTTAGTAGGTCAAGGGTCTTGGCCTTGGAATTCACTTGAAGATTCTATCGGAAAAAGAATTCGTTTGGGTTTTCCTCTCAAGTTGGAGAGGTTTTGGCCCTGGCTGATAGCCTACATTTTGTGTCCCTTGTCTCATGCTTATTTATGATTTGGTAGCTGTTTGATAATAGAAAACATTAACTGTTAACATAATCAAGAGAAAGAAAGAAGCCAATAAAAGACTAAGTATAAGTTACATCCCTGTGCCCTAGATTTCTCAACAACTTGGAGCATCTTGACAATTTTTCTCTTTCTGCCTTAAAAGTGAGAAAATATCAGTTTCATCAGGTAGGTGAGAACACAGATACAACAAATACATGTATCACTGCTTATACTTGATCTTCAAGCACTTCTCACTTATTTGTGTGAGTTGCATTGATTGTTTCCTGACGTTGGGGCTCATCTTTACCCATTGTTAGATTTGGATGATTGATCTTGCCATGATTGTGGCCTTCTATTTTCTATCTGTGTCATGTCACGATTGACCAATTCCATCAATTTTCACTTGACATCCTAATCCTCCACTGTCTGCCACATGCCATTCAGAGGCCCACTTCCTCATTGGATCTTAGCAACCATTATTATGAAACCAATTATAGTCCAAGATTTAAAAATCAATTAATTACTATATGTTGAATTAGTGTTGAAAGAATTAGCATCGGCGAGGGTCCATAAAACATCTTCTCAGCAACATCAGCAAAAGAATCGGCAAACCACAACAAACATAAAAAATACATATATATTCATTTTTTCAAAATTGGAAAAAAATTCAGAAAAAATAAATAAAAATAAATAAAAGGAGGAAATCGCTGACGGAAAAAATTGCGATTTTTCGGTGATTTTTTGGGACATCGCTGAAAAATCAGTGATTATATCAAACACTGTGTTTAATAGTCAACAATGAATAGACATGCCCACTTAGCATGTAGAAATATGATCTACATTCTAAGTAATCATTTTCCATCATGTTATAAATATTCATAAATCCACCTGCCTCAATTTTAATCAATACCAAACAATCTGCATTTCTTTGCAGTATGCCTCCAAAGGATTCTAATGTGTCATTATAGATCAGTTTAACCCACAAATTCTAAAGGGAAGTCGAGTTATTGTCATATTTCCAGAGCTCTCTTATTGGCCCATAATATTTATCCAATTCATATGAAGCATACATACACAAGTAGCAGTGCAGACTCTTACTAAGTCTATGAAAAATTGAGACATATCTTGAATAGTGAGATCACCAATGGCAATTTTTCCAAAGTGATATATCCCGGAGGAAACCTCCTGGGCACTTACTCTCGTTCCAAGGGATAGTACACAAGGTAGACCGTAGATTCCACAGGGCACAAGGCCAGGTCAAAAACTCATGAATATATTATATATAGCTCATCAGCAACCAGATCATTAAGAGAAAACATGTCACAAAGTGAGATTTGAAGCCAGGCGCAGAAGGTAACAACTTTTCCTCACAAGCACTTGGGTTACACCCAATTGAAAAGATTGCCAATCACATATCACACTGCTATGTCAATTCAGCCATAAACTCTGTAGACCTAGCCAGAGCCATCTCCTCATTTATATCCCCTCATTGGCATTAGTCTAGGTCCAACAAAAGTGAAACAGTATATGCTTCCCTACGGGGGATGCAAGGCTTCCCTTTCCCTTTGCAGTAAGGTTTCTCTGTTGCTATAAATGTTTTATTGACAATAAAGGGTTGTTAAATGGAACCAGATTTGAAACTGTTCCAAGTGTACATAGATATTTGCATATATTTATCTGTACATTTTATTCTGAAATTATGCATTAAGCCCAGATGCTCAAAATATATGTATGAACATTGTGCCTTATATTTGTTGAATATGTTTTACAGGGATTTGACAGATTTATGGCAGCATCAAGGCGAACACAAATTTAGGTTCTGAATTTATTTCCTTCCAAGTTTGATTTCCAGTTCGACTGATGAAATATTATTTCTAGATATCGTTCCAGGTGGTTTAATTCACCTGGACATTCATCCTCCTATATCTTGATCATTTTGCATACTTGTTCGTGTTGTGACAGAGTGGCCATATGCATAATTGGAAAATAAGAGAGTGAAGGCTAATGCTCGGAAGACAATAAATGAACCAGCAAGTCTAACTGAGATCTAATTATAAGCAAATCAAATTTCAATATGTATAGTACATGCAATATATAATGAACAGATTGGGTTAGAGTATCTATTAATGCAAAGGGGCACTATCTATGAAATTGATACTTTACAATTGCAATGGAACCATCAGAGAATTCACCTGCTCCTTGATAAGTTCCTGCTTGTGTGAAATCTGTTGTTGTTTAGAAAGCACTAGATTTGGCTCTGCCTCATTGACAAACTGTTGATTCCATTCAAATTGAGATGTCAGTATTAGTAGCACTAATACAAATACCAATGCCACAGGTCTCGACATCTTCAGCCTCTAGTTCCACTGTACACCTTGAGACATGAAGGCAAGTGTCAAATAATCTTACTAGAAAATTCCCTTCTAAATTTGATTCCAAGTGCTTGATGTGTCTCTTATACATCTTCAGCTATGGTTTGAAAAACAACCCCAATGAAACAGGATAGGAACATCATTTCAATTTGAAGAATAGTAGGATCATGCAGTAAACTTAAATGGATGTTATAGTCACCTTGTAATGGGTCAAAGGCAGTACAACAGTACTAGTTATGGAGAACATGGGAATCAGGATACATACTTGCCCAGGTTTTGCAAGATCCTGGAATTTTGCTTTGACAAGAATTCTGGAAAATGTGTTTTCCAATATGCAATGAAACATGTACAAAATAGATACAAATATTTAAAAATAATAACAATACACACTTATAGATATTGAAGTTCATAGAACCAGAACAAAAATAACAGTTTCATCTCTCTACTTAATAAAGAGTAACTTTTCACACTACACAAAGCAAATATTTAATTTCAAAACAAAACGAAAACAATAGATCTGTTTACAATTAGAATAAACAAGATTCACATAGTAATGTTTTCAAAAATCGAAATGTGTCCAAGTCTATTATATTGAGGATCAGTTAACTGCACAATAAGTTGAGTTGATTGGAATTTTCAATGCATGTTTCTATGCAGAGGTTTTAATGTTCTTGATAAAAAGCGAGAAGCCAATATATAATCTCACAAATTGTTCAAGTGCAAATTTTATCAAACACATACCAAGTTGGAAATATTTCCTACAAAAATACAGCTAATTACATGAGACAGCGGAAGGTTGGATGGTCCTCAATGTCTAAAAATAGCACATGCACAACATGCCGTCAAAAGCAACATAGCAGGGGTTCTCTAAAGAGACAGCACCCTCCGTTGGTCAATATTTTAAACAATCGTTTAATCATTTTGAAGTGCACACATGTCACTATGTGTGACAAGTTTCTTTATTAGGTGATTGGGTGACCCTCCCATTCAATGAAGTATGCCATCATAATTTGGTTCTATCTTTATTTTAGCCTATGCACTCGTTATAAAGGATAAAATATTGATGGCTTCAGTAGAAAGGATGACCCCTATACCCATTTATGAGAATGAAAGGCCATCTAACTCTCAAGAAATTGTTTTACAGTTAAAATCTAAGTTGATAAAGATTGAATATATATTGAAAATGTTTAAACACAAACAAAAAAGACAAAATATGTCGTAAAACAAAAGTGTAAACTAGAAAGAAAACAAGATAAAGACCCTAATTACCCTTAAGGATACAACCTTAACAGATCCAACCCCAGAAATGTGTCTTCCTTGAATAATGTCTGCTTTCATCCTATGTTTCATTTTTATATAGAAAGATAAAGAGAGAAGATACTTGAACTCTTCTTCTCCAGCATTCTGGATAATCAATGAACCCTTGACTTGAATGAACTATATCCTGAAACAACAGCCAATGAAGAATCCTTTCTCACAAAGATATATAAACATATTTTATTGTCCTCGTTTGCATGCATGAAGCTGCCGTACCACTTGCCATTTAAAATAACTACGCCATTCATGGTCCAAATCACAGATTTCGAACTTGATAAGTTACACTATAAAACTTTTAAGTTCACTCTAAGCTGTTAACTTGTTAGTCTTTGTTACAGCCTAAACATATCTGTTTGCAGCATTCCACTCTAGTACTGCATGTTTCGTCGTTTTTACCTTCGTTTTCTCTTCGAGCCTAACATTCCATTACCACTAACATTATAAGAACACCACCCCCCTCCCCAGTGGGACTTGATTTCTCTGCAGGGTGGCACACAGAAGCCATAGTTACTAGAGTCTGTCAAATCAACCTGGACTTGCAGGTCTGAGTTCATTTGGGTCTCAAAACGGGTCAAGTCAGGTCATGACTTGGAAGTTGGCCTGACTCACTAACTGAGTCAGTTGTAACTTGTTGGCACACAGAAGCCATAGTTACCAGACTCAGTCAAGTCTACCCAGCCTTGGCAGTCTGACTTGGTTTGGGTCCCAAAACGGGTCAAGTAAGGCCATGTCTTGGCCTGACTCACTAACTGAGTCAGTCAACAACTCTGACTCAGGAGTCTGCCCAGTCAACTCCCAAGTTTTGCCAAGTAAACAATGGCGTCTTGCTGAGTCCTAAGCCAACTCCCGAGTCTTGCCAAGTCCCAAGTCAACTCTTGACTCTCCAGCCATCCCAAGCCAAATGCTGAAATGAGTCTGGCAGCTTTGGAAGAGGCAAACTAATGAGCATTTATCATTCAACCTCTTCCCCTCAGGTTTTGGGGAAGGTGATTTGGAGAGTACCTTGAATCACCAGGACCACTATGAGCAAAACCGTATGTGGATGAACCACAAATTATAAGCAGATTGACCACGATGATCCAAAAATTCATAAGCAACCAAATAAACACGGAGTTACAAATTTAAAGGAACGAAAGTTCTACCCAAAAGAATTAAGCATCCAGTATCTAGCTTGTTGACTCTCCTTTTAGATTTGCTTTGGCTGTCTATTTTTGGTTGCCCATTTGACAGGTGGATTAGTGATATATGACCAGAAACGAAACGAGAAACCAGACGGAATCAAACGAAAAATGGGGCAAAAAGAGTTTATGGAGATAAGAAACATAAACCCACAAATCCATGTAAATTTACAGAGATAAAATTGATTTGGAATGCACTAATGGAGACGCGAGACGGGAATGGAATGAGGAACGACTCTTCTGGTGAAAGATTCTGGCAACATCTTTATTCACCAAAGCCATGGTTGAGAATATGCCAACCTGACAAAATTGGGTATATGTGTCCCAAACTTGACTGCTATCTAAGTCCTCCCTACAGAAAGTGGACAAATGCCTGTTAGCAGATCAACCCTCCCACTTAAGAGTTATTGTAAGGCCTCAATTATGTAGGGAGTAATGCCGCAATTTATTTTCTCCATCCTCTCAATTATGTAGGGAGTAATGCCGCAATTTATTTTCTCCATGCTCTCATCTGTACCAAAGCATGGTATAAGAGACCGAAGGAGGCCCAGGTTTGAGTTTGAATTAAAAAACCATTAGGGTTTAAATCATCAGGGCACCATCAACATTCGTTGAAGAACTCAGTGTGGCAAAAATCAAGTTTATCTGATACAACCCAATAGCTATTTCAGGAACACAAACATAAAAGGCTTTCATATAGCCATTAATTCTAGCTACTCGATTTGTTTTGATTCTTTACGTTTTGCAAGAAAGATCCAGGCTTACCTGTTGTTCACCATATCGCTGAGAACTCGTAATTGGGTTAGTCAGGGACCTCAATGTGACTCTGTATACCGCAATCTATTTCAATTTTGGCTGCATATTTGAATGTTTGGGATGTTCATAGCGCTGGTGTCGCATGTGTCGATCTTATTGTAGTGGTTTGATGAGAAATGGGTGTGCAGGCGGTTCGGCTGTGATTTAGCAGCAGATTGACGGTAGTTTATGCAAACCCCTAGATTTGGATTATCAATGAATTACTTAATGGACCGTGTTTCTTCTCCTGTGGCTTTTGTAATGCCTCTGATTTCGATTCTTTTGGTATAGACTTTAAAGTCAGGAATGTTTTGCCCTTTCTAAGCTTTTGTAATTTATTGAAATTAAATTTTTTTGGTGGTTGGGTTTAGTCTAATTACTTAAATACATATGTTTTTAATGCATAAATACATTTACTTTTTAAAAATCTCATTTCTATTTTAATTTTATAAATTGAAAATTCAAATTTACAATTTTTTGTTGGATAAAATATATTTTAAAAAAATTTCAAAAAATAAAATGTCTATTTTTTTATGATCAATTTAAATGTATAGTTTAAGTGGGTCTAGTAATTAAGAGTATGTGTTTTTCTTAACAAATTACATGTTCAAATCTAAAGAGAAATAGTCTATATACATTTTTATAGACTTTGTAGTTAAATCACTTCTTAACAATGGATTTTTTATCCCACAAACAAAGGGTAGTCATACATCAATTTGATATAATAACCTTGAAATTATAATATTTTTAAGTTTTTTAGTCTCTTTGTGGGATGATGGTTGGTTGATTCACTGGGATGTTATCCCCTCCATCTAGTTTCAAATCCCACAAGGAGACATCATGGCCCATCATAGTAAGATTAGAAGGATAGATGTCTCATTGGAGTCTAGGATCCCAACTCTAGTCTGGAGAGGTCTCTGGATGTCTCAGTCGTAGACTAAACTATAAGTTTCTAATATACGTGGTTTGAGGAATGTTACATATATATGGAGAGATTGCTAATTCCTATCAACTTTTTATAGCCTATATATATATATATATATATATACTCAAACATTTTAAAAAATTGTGTAACATTCAATAAAAACTATTTGCAATAAGGAATTATGTTGTAGCATCTTAAAACAAGTGATTGAATTAACAAAACTTTTGATACAAATGTAAAGTGAGAATATAATTTATAGTAGCAAAATTAAAAGTATTGTGGATACTATATAGATAATACTTATATGGTAAAAGAAAGAAGTTTTAACAATGTGATTTGTAATATTGATATTATATTAAGAAAAGGCATATCATATCAATCATTAAATAATGTATATTTATTTTAATTTTAAATTTATTATGTGTTCAGAGGAATTAAATTTGTGAATGTATAAAACTTTTTTTTATAGTTTACAAATTTGAGGAAAAGTTTACATTTCAAAAGCTTTAATTCATTTAAATAGATGATATATCTGAAGCTAAGAAGGATATGCATGTTTTTACAATCAATAAAGAAAGAACAACTAAATCTTTAACTAGTAGTAATACTCTACTCCACCCAATTTTACAATGCTTTTTGAAGAAGGATAAATTTATATAATAAGGTTCAACATCTTATTTCATATTTCACAACAAAAACACCTTGTCAATTTGGTCATTAGCATCTCTAATATAGACATAAATTGGCACAAGTAGTACCTACATATAAGTTGTTGAAACATCGTTCTAATTGTTTATTGAAACCAAAGTTCTAGACACACATATATAAAACTTAGTGAGTTAGTTCAATCGGTTGAGAGTTGTGAATAACAAGTAGGAGAATGTGGGATAAGTCTCCCACTTCTCTATATGTATGTAGTTCTCACTCTATGTCCCTGTCAAGTAAGATATAATAGTTTACACAACCCACTTTATACTAGCTTCCATCCTCATAATGAGCGGAAGTGCATAGGGGTTTCATTAGGATGTATTCTCCAAGGTAAAAAAATATGTATACGTGTGTTTGTGTGTGGCTTTAAGTCTTCTTCTTATTCTTTTGGCTTGACCCATGGGGAATTTGAACCTTTAATCTGATAGTTTACATAATACTTCATAACAATGTGATTGCCAATTGCATTGTCCCCATGGATTTTTGAGATAAAATCATCATTTTATATTTTCTATTTACCTGTTATTTTAAAATTTTGTAATGTGTCACTTGTCAACTCCATACCTCCTTCAAACTAATTGCAAAATGTACTTCTCAATAAAGTAATTGTTTGACTTAACCAAGGTTGTGATACAAGGAATGTCTTGTAAAATAACCTTTCTTTTATAAGTACCATGCACATTAATGTTTTACATGTTTATTCTATTTTACATGCTTTCTCTAAAAAAAATGTAATATTGAAAACCACTATCATTAAAAGGCAAGGCTCTTTAAAGGCATTAAAGTCTTTGTTGAAACAATTATCTCTCACTTGCTCTTTCTCGATGATGTGTTGATTTTTGGAGAAAGCTCTCATAATGAATGGACTGTTGACAAGATGATCATCTTAATCTTCTGTTTGGCTACATGAATGGAGGTTAATTTAGAAAATCGTATTTCCTTGCTCATGGGATTTGAGGATTTGATCGTATCAATTGTTTTGAGCTTATGGCCCTTTAAGATGGAATACTTGGACCTTGACTTCAAGTATCTAAGGTTCTAGCTCAAACCTAATAATTATAGGAAAGAGGATTGACTTTGGATTGTTAAGAAGGTGGAGAATAAAATCAATTGTTCGTGTTATAGGTGGCTATCACTTGGAGGAAGGTTGATGTTAGCCAAATTTGTGTTGGAGAGCATTCTTGTTTTTTGGATGAGCTCGATAAAGATCCCTTCATATGTGATCAACATTATCAGGAAAAAAATGTTCCATTTTCTCCAGTTAGGAAAAGTTGAAAAAAACAAAATTCATTAAGTTGGTTGGGAATCCCTTTCCAAACCTAAAGATAAGGGGGGTTGGGGTCTTAAAAACTTGATCTAGTTTGGGAAATCCCTCGCAGCTAAGAGTCTGTGGGGTGTTTTAACATGTAAGGGCCTCTGGATTTCTGTCACTAAAGCTAAATATATTAAAAAGCAAGAATTGCACGATTGTGTTTGCAATTCGATTGCAGCAGAGACTCCTCCTTCCTCTTCTGGGTCCATAGTTTGGAAAATCCTTATGAACTCCTTCCATTGGATATATAAATTTCTCACTTGGAAAGTTGGCAATGGTTGCTTGATTCGCCTCAACAAAGACCCTTTCATTGGAGGGGAACAACAATGTTTCCTTTCTGCATCTATGATCTCTTTCCTCTATTCCAAAGGTATCTTTATGCTTGCGCAAGCCTTCAGTTCATTTCCCTTTGATGTTTCAAGTGGTCACTCGCTTTCCTCTACAGAATTAAGTATGCAGGGAAAAATTGTTGATGAATGGGATTGATTTGTCCTTAACCTCCATCTTAATGGTATAAGTCTTTCCTGGGAGAAGGATAGACTCATTTGGGAATTCAACGAAGGGTGTTACAACTAAATTCGCTTATGCAGTTATTGTAGAAATTTTGAATAATTTAACACATATTCAACAGAGATTATCTTGATCATGTACTATTGCGGAAAACATACACAATACATAAGCTCCTCTACGTTGATCATCAATATAGCAGCATCAATAACAATAAAACATCAAGAGCATTCACACATTAACACAGTATGTATCCCGGGGAAAGCATCTCGCTAAAAAACCCCAACTATCTGTATATTAATGATTGAGTCATGTAACATTACAAAGTACAATGCTTATCACAAGCAATCCAGTACCAGCTCCACCTGTTACACACAATACAGCTCAGATCTAAATCAATCCCTGGCTCAAATCTCTTCCACTGCCATGCCTGCTTCCTCTGCTCAATACCTGCATGAGAACTGATGATAATTCCAAGGCAGCCACGTCTTTCCTTGGCTAAATTACGTGAGAACAAGCTACAATGTGGGCAAACTCATTGGCATACTCAATCCCCTGATTTGTGCAAGATCTGGTGTACAACTATAGTCACAACTGATAGCAATCTGATTCTCTAACACCTGTCCCTGCTGAACTGAACATGCACTGACATGCAACTGAGTTAACTGATGTATTCATTAGTTGTATTATGAGTTAATAACTTGTGAAATAATTAATAACTAATTCACCCAACTCATCTCTAGTTTATTCGCCAGTTAGACTAAATACAACCAGTTTAACAAAGCTAAACTGAACACAACTCCATCAACTGCACCTCCAGTCCACTAAACTCAACTCACTTGAGTTCTAACTGAAGTCATGCATGCAAATATTCAACTAACCCATAAGAACCACGTATTTCCTTCATGCAATTGCATGTGCCACATCCGTAGCTCGAACTGAAGTGCTCCAAGAGAATAAGATTAAGTTTATAGTCCAAATATTATTGTGAGATAATAATATTTGACTTTTCTATTTTTGACAGCCAGTCTAAAAATAGACTTGATCACTCACACTGTGATCACTCAAACTTTCATCAAAAATAGAAGTCCATCTATTTTTCCCAACTTGATCAATCATCCATAAACAGCAACCTGCAATCCATAGACATGATCCATATGTCTAAAAATAGACATAGTCTAAAAATAGACTTGCGCCAAAAATAGCCTGCGGGCCCATTAGTGAAGGCGACTCTTTTCACTAAGCTCCATCATCTTATTGCAATCTCAACACTCCCTCTCGACAAGATATGGATTATCATCAACCCCTATCCTGCCTCGGTGGTACTTGAATTTGCTCCTGGTGAGAGCCTTCGTCAGAATATCAGCATCCCGATCCTCCGTTGGAA
>APFE030415970.1:289705-364771 GCA_000404065.3 Pinus taeda
TCCTTGTTCTGTTTCAGATTTGAATCAGCAAATCCTGGAGTCTGTCTTGAGCTGTGAGACTCAGGAAAGTATTGGAGAAACAGAATGATTTGAGGAGCTACCCACAACCACGCCCCATGACAGTGTTTCCATGGAAATAGAACCGAGAAAAACCCTGAGTATCAATGTAGAGCTATCATATACCCAGAAAAAACAACTCCCGCATGTTCTTCAGAAACACAAAGAAGCCTTCACTTGGGATTACTTAGATATGAAGGAAATTCCTGCTAATTTGTGCACTCATCACATATACATTAAGGAGGATTGTCGTCTTGTAAGGAAACCCCAGAGAAGAATAAACCCTATATTAAAAATACATATAACATTTTTTTTTGAAAAAGTCGGTTGCTATGTATTATATTGAAAAAATGTGGATTTCAAATCCACTGGTACATAAGTTATGCAAGATGGAGTAGAATCAAGGGGTTTACAAAAAGAGGCGACCCCCTTGTTCCTTAGCTTGCTTTGATTGCTATTTCTAAACACAAAACTACTGTAAATTCGAACAAAAGATGATAACAAGAAGATGCATTTGGAATACATTAATCAATCATAATGTGCTGGATCTAGCGAGCCGTTGATTCTTCCGGGTTTTCCTCCTTGACTTCTGGTTTGACGCTAGAGGAGCTTGAGGCTGCCCCTTTGTTGAGATTATCCATCATGTAACGCAGAATGGTAATTGATTCCTCTGCGTGTCCACAACGGTTAGTTAAAAGTCTGAATTGTTCTTCCAGTGAGGCTGCCTTATGCATAAAAAGTTGAATCTCAGCCTTGTATTTTTCGGAATTGATTCGGTCCTGCTCGAAGAGCCTCCGTCTTTGTTCTTTTAGCTGTCTATCATGCTCTTCAAGAACGCCTTCCATCAAGGTCTGCTTTCTGTCAAGTAAGGACTGCTGAGCTCTGATTTCTTCCAGCTCCACTTGCAGGTCGGCGCAGTGGAAGCAATCTTTGCTGCGCGCCATAGAATAGAGGATTTTGCAGATGGGGTGGTTGGTGGAGGGAGTACAACAATGAATGGGAGAGTGCAGGGTAGGTGGGGTATGATAGAAAACTGTTCCAGGGCAAATGATATTCGCAGACCGCGAATCTGCTGAGAGTGCCTTAATGAAGAGCACCGGTTGATCTTTGTGATACGAATTTCGTAGACGAGGCGGAGAGGGAGTGAAAATTGGGGAAGAGTCGATGGTGCTGAAGGAGATGGGGGAGTAGGAAGGCTCAGGACAAAGCCGGGAGTAAGGAAATTCTGGAGACCACGAATAGGCGAGATGCTAGAGGTCGAAGAGATGAGGGAGGGGAAATGAAGGGGGAGGGGATTCGGGGAGGGTGGAGCGAACAGAGAGCGACCAGAGCAGAGAAATACTGGCCGCGTCTGAACAAAGATGAACTGCGACTACTCTATTGAGCCTGAAAAACACCTGAGTAAAAAACACAGTTAGAAAAAACAACAGGGCACAATCAGAGACTGGGAAGCTATACCAGAGGGCTGCGATCCTTCTGATGCTGCAACAGAAGCTAAGGCGAGGAGAATGCTCATCTCCATGCTAAACAATGGAGGTAATACTTATAGCACAGCTTGGTAAATGGTGGAGAGCCCAGATCAGGTTCGGGATCACGAGTTTCATGAGATCCTGCTCCAAATCCTTCAGAGGATCGAAAAGCTCTGTACAGCCAGACCTGATGTCGGCTTTCGGATGATTAACTTGGACTGTGAGACCAAGAGTTACCTTCTTCGAGGAGTTGATTCGACGGGTTGGAGGCTGACTGATATTTGGCAGGTGTTCTCTTGCAGGGAGGAGTACGCCCACCGCGCAGATGGAGAGTGTGCGAAGTAGGTCCGAAAAGAGATAATTTTGATTCATGGAAGGGGAAAAAATTCCTCTCTATCCTTACAATGTAAAAGTCCTTCCTGTTTCCCGACTGCCATATTGGCATGTTTATCTGCTTGCGCATTTAGATTGCGAAGGAGATGGTAGAATTTAACATCTTCAAAACTGTTAATGAGCATTTTGGTTCGGTCAATATGTTGCTGAAGATTTCTGTTGGGGGAACAGAGATTAGAGTTCATGAGCCTGATAATAATTGAGGAGTCTCCAAACACAAGAGCTTTCCTGATTCTCAAATTTTTTAATTGAACTAGGCCTTGATAAAGGGCTAGAGCTTCAGCTATGTTATTGGATTTCCTTCCCAGGCTCCATTCATAGCTACAGATTACCTCGCCATGTTCATTAAAGATCACTCCTCCTGCACCTGCTTGTCCAGGATTGGATTTGGATGCTCCATCGAAGTGCAGAGTTGAATATTGACTCTTTTGTTTCCAATTATTAAAATCACTTTCTGAGAGCCTAATCTCCCATGCTTTCAACTTGATTTGATTCTGATTGTTGGATGTTTTGGCTTCTTGAGACTGTCCAGGTCTGTCTAAAATATGTCTGAGCACTGTTCTTTCCTCGACCGTGTAGTCTGCTGCTTGAAGACTCTCTTTATAATTTGCTACTATTGTCTCTTGTGCCAGAGTGTGAGCTTTGTTGCAGGTTATCCTTACATTGCTGTCCTTATTTTGAAAGATCTTCTTATTTCTTGCGAGCCATATTTTCCAGAGGAGGTTATGAGGGAGAATGGCCCAAATCCTTTTTACAATCTTGCTTCCATTCTTTTTCCAGGGGCTGTTTCTCCTCCATGCATGGATTGTTTCAGGGATGGTTGAATGAGGTTGCCAAGTTATGTTGCCTAATGAGGACAGACTGATCCAGCATTGTTTGGCAAAGGGGCAGTCCAGAAACAGGTGTTGAATGGATTCCTCAGCTGAACAGCAGTTGGGGCATCTTGAGGGTCCATTAATTCCTCTTTTTTTTAAGTTTTCAGCCGTTAGCACTTTCCCTTTAAGCAGCAGCCAATTGAAGAATTTGACTTTGGGAATGGCCTCCGAGTTCCATATTATCCTCCAGTGATTCCAAATAGGGATTTGATGAATGTCATTGCTGATATACTGGTATCCAGATTGGATAGAATAGTTTGAGCCCGTGGGATCCCACCTGAACCCGTCTGTTGCTCCTCTTCTAATGGGAGCTCGATTCTGAAGGTTAGTTTGCAGAATTTTGAGACTTGGCTCTAGCATAGGAGGGATGGGTGGGAATTCCCATCCGATCCATGCACCATTATTATCATCCCACTTCGAAATTTGGTGAAGCTTTTGAATACCTTTGCTGTTGAGATGATGGATAATGGGAATTGCTTCTTCAATTGTGATCAAGGGAGGGAGTCCCATTATTTTGTTTGTGGCAAAATCAATAGAGTCTCCTCCTCTTGGAACCTTCGATGTGTTCTGCTTAAGATGGGGAATGGCTTTCTTACAGAGATGCCAGATTTTAGTGGCCTCTCTTAGAGGAATATCAGTTTCCAAAAGTTTTTGCCTTTTGCTGCTCAGGTATTTACACTCAAGGACCTGTTTCCACCAAGCGTTGGGCTCAGTAATCAGCCGCCAAGCAGTTTTGATTCCAAAGGCCAGATTTAGGAGTTTGGGAGATCTTATTCCCAGACCTCCTCTGTCCGGGAACTGAATTACACTTTTCCAGCTAACCAGATTGAACTTATTTTTCTCTTTCTTGCCTCCTTGCCATAAAAAATTTCTGATTGCAGATTCCAGCTTATAATGAAAGGATGCAGGGGCTTGGTAAAGAGTGAATCTATAAAGAGGGAGAGAGGAAATACCTGAGTTTAGAAGAATTATTCTGCCTGCGGGGTTGAGCCATTGAGTCCCCCATTGATGAATATTTCTCTTGACTTTATCCAGGATTTCATTCCAAGTGTTGGCCTTGAGGGATCCCATACTCACCGGTATTCCAAGATAGGTGAAGTGGTCCCAATTGGCTTTGTGAGCGACACCAAAGATATTGGCTATACAGTGGGCAGTTTGAGTGGAAATATTCCAACTATAAATGCAACTTTTTTGGTAATTGATCTCTCCCCCTGAGCACTCCATAAACTGGTCAAGAAGGGCTTTGAATCATTTTGCAATAGTAGTGGAGGCACCCCCAATCAGAAGGGTATCATCAGCGAATTGGGAGTGGTTAATATTCTTGACTCCATTCCCAAATTTGATGCCTGAGATGAGACCAACTCTTCTGTTGTAGTCTAGCGCTCTGCTAATAGAGTCAGCCATCAAGATAAAGAGGTAAGGCGAGAGAGGGCAACCTTGCCTTAACCCTCTGGACGATTGGAAGGCGTCACAAGTTCGCCCATTGATCAAGGGAGAGATCCACGGTTCAGAGATACAAGCTGCAATGGTGCTGATGAAGGATGGACTAAATCCGATTTTCCTCAGGACCGCGAACAAGAAGGAATGTCTTACTCGATCAAAAGCGTTTGCTAAGTCGAGCTTGAGGACAAATCCTTTCTCTTGTCTTGAAATACTCGAATGGATGGCTTCTTGAACAAGGATTATTGAGTCATGGATTTGTCTATTGGAGAGGAAACCTCCTTGATTTTCAGAGATGAGAGAGGGAAGGAGAGGCTGGAGCCTGGAGGCTACGATTTTAGCAAAATTTTTATAAGAAGTATTGCATAGAGATATGGGGCGAAACCTTGAAAAGGTGGTTGGCCGGGTTTCCTTGGGGATAAGAGCAAGAAAAGTGGAGTTGGTGAATCCCCCCATTTTTTTTTCCTTTGAATTCCCCTTAGCATCTTGACAAGATCTTTTTTGATTAGATACCAGAAATCTCTATAGAAATTAATTGGAAACCCATCTGGACCTGGTGACTTGTCCGGCTGCAAGGTCCAAATGGTTTTTTTGATTTCTTCCTCCGTGATTTCCTGGTTAAGCTTTTCGTTCATCTCTTGTGAGATTCCTTTCGGGATATGCTGGAGCATGTCTGAGTAATCGAACTCTTCATGGTTTTCTGAGAGTAATTTTTTGTAGTGGAGGGAGGCTGCTCTTTTAATAGCTTCTTGATCAGTATGCTGGCTGCCATTGCCATCTGTTATCGAGGTGACATTGTTCCTGATCATTCTGACTGTTGCCTGCTTGTGAAAATATGTCGTGTTCTTGTCTCCTTCTTTAAGCCACAATTGTCTTGACTTAGTTCTCCATTTGGTTTCCTCCTCTCTCTTAATGCGCATTAGCTGTCCTTGAGCTTCCCACTCCTCTTTTTTCAGCTGAGCCGTGAGCCCTTGCTGCTCTATTTGAATTTGAATTTTATCCAATTCTTGCTGTAAATTTTTTCTGACTCTTTCTGGCTCTTTGTAACTGATTTTGGCCCAGTCTTTTAGAGCTTTCCTTGTTTTTTTGATTTTCATTTCCCAGATGAAACTAGGGGAGCCTTCGATGTGCTGCTTCCACGTTCCTTCTATAATGTCTGTTACCTCAGCGTTATTTCTCCAGAGAGGGTTGTATCTGAATGGAATTGGGCCTAAATGAGCATTGGATTCCAGCGTTAGCATGACTGGGAAGTGGTCTGAAACAGAAGAGCTGAGGATTTTAGAGTGGGCAGCGGCAAAGGTGGACAGCAGGGATATATTGACTAGAATTCTGTCTAGTCGTTCCATGATGTTGCCAGGTCCCAACCTCCTGTTGTTCCAAGTAAATTTTCTGTTTTTAGGAATAATGTCCATCAGCTCATGATCAGACATTATTCCTTCCAGCTGGTTCCTGAATGGATCGGGGAAAAAATTGCCTCCTCTTTTTTCGTTAGCATGGAGGACTAAGTTAAGATCCCCTGCTAGGATAACATTTGGATTTTGTTCCTTATCCATGTCTTCTTTCAATTCCTCCCAACATTGTTCCTTTTCTCTAAAATGATTGGGGATATAAACGTTGTAAACAATGATATCACAGCTCTCATCTTTTTGGACTAAATTAATCTTTAACCAATTTTGATTAAGGGAAAATGACTTACAGTCCCAGAGATGGCTGCTCCACATGATCGCTACTCCTCCTGAAGCTCCTCTTGAATCGTTGCAAATTCCGAGAAAGTTTTTTTGACCGTCCACAATTTTCTGCATGTCATTTTGGCTCTGTTTGGTTTCTTGAAGTAAAATAATATCAGGCCGATCTGAGTGAATCAGATCTCGAAGGGCAGTTAATTTGGAGGGGTGGCCCAACCCCCTACTGTTCCATGATAAAAGCTTCATCATGGGACATTTGTTCGCAGAGGTGCTCGCCTCTCATGTTCTTTTCCTGATGGTTCTGCCTCTTTCGACCCCGCAAGGAAGGTGTCCATTGGCGTCTGAAGTCCAAGAGCTATATCATTTTGAATGTTTTCTTCACGGATTTGCTTTGATGTTTTCCGTCCTGGTCCTAATTTCTTGTGTAGATCGCTAGAGGCGCCAATATCCTTGGAAGAATTTCTTGTTATTCTGGGAGGGGGAGGATCCGAGGCGGGTTGAGAGAGGGATGGGATATTGGTAGTTTCGGACAGATTTTCAGGGAGAGTTTCATCAGAGGATAAAATGAGGAAGGGGTTGGATGATGAGGGGAAGGGAGGGGCAAGGGGAGGGTTTGGAGGGGGAGAGGAAATGGGGGGGTTGGGAGGGAGGGAAGAGGTTCCAGGAATATCAGCAGAGAGAGCAGGTTTGGAAGAGGGGGCTGCTTTCTTTTTTTTTACGGTTTCCCATTGGTCTCCACGGTCTTCTGATTCCAGGTTGGTAGTCTTGGTGCATCTGTTGGCAAAATGGCCATATTCATGGCAAACCTTGCATTTAAAGGGGATTTGCTCGTAGTCAAGTTGCTGAATGTAGCTCCACTCATCCACCTTTAACTTGATGGCCTCCGGCAGGCCTTTCCCAAGATCTACTTCGACACAGATCCTCGCACAAGCTTGCATGTTGTCTTTTGGTTCACTTCTATCAATGTATTTCCCGACAGCATTCCCAATAGCTTTGACAAATTCGTCTCCCCAACAGTGTAAGGGCAGATGAGGAAGGCGGACCCAAACAAGAACTGCACTGGGGATATCGAGCTCTGGATCGAAATCTGGGGTCCATTTATTGAGATACAACCCTCGTGAATCCATGAAATAGGGCCCATTCCTAAATATCAGATCTTTGTCTTCTTTGGTTTCAAAGTGGAATGTGTAATAACCTTTGCCACAAAAACGAATCGAAATCTTTCCCTGAGTTTTATCAGACCAATTTTGTTCCACCCATCGCTGCACTGTTTTTGGCGAGGGCCACAATCCTGTGAACTGTCCTATGAGCCCTTTTTCCGCAAGAGATAAGGCTGCCATTCGAGGAAGAGATGGAGGCAGCTGCACTTCTTGAATTATATCCAACTTCTTGACGAATTTCGAGATTGATGGCTTAGGTCTAGCAGGAGGGAGGGATCTTACCAGGGCAGAGAAAGCTTTCTCGGCTTCTCCAGGGGGGGGCGCAAGCGATGCCATGGCTGCCAAGGCCCAAGGAAGGCCTCGCAGCCCAGGCCGAGGTGACGGCGACAGACAGCAGCAGGGTCGGCTAGGGTTCGGCTCCGCGCGCTCCAGCAGCGATCAAGCAAGTTTTTCCTTCAGATATAATAATAATTATTGATAAAATATTATAATTTTAATCTACATAGAAAGATGATAAATAATGTTGATATATACTTTCTTACATTATATCTATACATCTAGGCGTATATTAGATTGTAAAGTTTTTCTTGGGACAAAAATTATATATTATGTAAGATAAAACAATTAAAGTCAATGGGTGCTTAGTTAAAGTGATTGGAATGGTGGTTTGTCATCCCATCCACTTGGGCTCAAGTCCCTATAGACATAGATTATCATAGTAGATTTAAAAAAAAAAAACATATTAATTAATTTAATTAATTGGAATATATCGATAACATTTCTAACAATACAGAAAAGTTTAAAAAATTAATTAACATTGATATAATGAATTATATTTTGATTATTATATTCTATTTGATTTATGAGGAAGATGAAGTCATTTAGAAATTAAAAAAAAACTATTAAATTTAAATAATATTTATATTGATATAAATCAATCATCATGAAATTTGAAAAATTATTAAAATTATATAGAAATAATTATAGTTTTTGATTTTGAAACTACTTATATATGTCAAATTTGACCATGCATCATTGTTTTGATTTGTCAAAAAACTATAAAAAATATTATAATCACAAAAATCTTATTCAATTATATTTAATTATTTAATAATATTTTTATACATTTTATTTTATTTAAAATTTAAAACTTTAATATTTATAACCCTAATTGAAACTGTGAATTAATATTTTGATGTTTTAACAAGGATTTATCTGGCACGAATGAAAATTTATACAGCTTTGAACGGTGTAAATTTGAATTTTTTGAATTAAGACTTCATTGTTTTAACAAAGGATTTATCTTGCACATGTGAAAATCTATATTATTTTGAAATCTGTAAGTTTCATTATTTTATTACTTTAAAGAAAATTTATACTATTTTGAAATGTGTAAGTTTCATTATTAGTCCCTGCCCTCTCTGGGCCTAGCAGGGACTATAGTAATCGATTTTTATCGATTGTATTAGTCTGACACAGGAATCGATAAATTTATTTTTGCTTAAAAAAAAGTTTGGCGATATGTCCCATTAACCGACGCCATAAAATATGTTTGTCGATGCTTGTAACCAATCACAGCAACGTTCATCTTATTTGGCCTCAGTACGAGGTATACCATCTGAAAAGTTAGGAAACTGTTCGGAAAGCAGTTGGGTTAATTAGAAGAGTGTCGCCTCCCTGAACTAATGCTATCTTTGCGATAGCATTAGTTCCCAAACATTTAATGCTATAATGGATATAATGGATATAAGCTAAAGCAAGTTCGCAAGTGTGCATGCATGTTGTTGTTGAGGTGCCCATCGTTGAAGTTGGCAGCTGGTGTGGAGCATATGTGCTGTCGAGCATAGGGGCGGTGATCGCATCTTGATAAGAGGAGAGCTTGAATGCTTGAATAAGGGGAAAGCTTCCTACCTGCGTGGGAGTCTGCCATGCTTGCAAGTTGATTGCAAGTTCATTGAACCCGCTATCTGCTGTGGGTGGAGACGCTGGTTCAACTACAGAACGCATATTCTCCAGTCCAGGATCACACTGTTCCTCTTCTACAGATAGAGAGGTCAAACCTGCACAGGTGATGATTTTAGTCCTGCAATAAAATCTAGAGTAGAATCATCTTAAAATCTAGAATAGAATCATCTTAATCTATGGATAAGAGACTCAAATTTGTTTGTGTCTGTCTTTAATATTTCTTCGCTTTCCTCTGCATTACATGAAAGTATACTGATGACCTTGGCACACACATTTAAATGGCTTTACCATAATTTAACATTGAAAGAAAGAATAGAGAATTTTTGGTAACTTTACCAGCAATTGAGCCATACTCTGATTCTCATCTTCTTGTTCTTTTCTACCAAGCCCATTGTTCTTTTGTTCTGAACCTTCTCCACCTTGAGAAGAATGTTGCAATCTCTGAACACACCCTCCATTCATTTTCCCTGATTTCAAATAAAAACGACCATCAAACAGATCGCATTAGTATAAAATTGACTCAAACACTTTCTGCAGAATGCTGGAATACTCATTAATTATGCAAAAAAATACTGATTACAGTTACAAGCTGCTATTTCATTTACATATTCTAGATTCTATCCTTGTCTGACAAAAATTGTCACTTTGTTTTTGCAGACACAGATTCAATAACCAAATAAGACCGTTCTGTAGTATCATTACTACTGCCCACATGGTGACTCGGTCGAAAAGTGGCATTCGGAAACCAAAGGAAATTCAAGAAAATTTGCCAAGAAAATCTCAAATTCACACTGAAAACATGGAAATCATGAGAAATTTGAAGGGAGAAGAGTTTCGATTTTGTACTTAGATTTGGGCCGATAGCACTTGCTGCTGTCTGTAAAACCATAGTTGACCCGCCGCAGGCCTGGGCTCTCGAATCTCCGACACCCATTTACCCCAAGACCGCATTCTCAGGCCTCTGTAAATAGGGTGCCGCTTTCCATGAACTCCCAGCTCCCGCTGTTATCAGTTTATTCATCAGTAATTGCATTATTATGATGCATAGAATTGTTGTCTCACTCTGTTCGAATGTTGTATGCACGCACGATTATTGACTTAAACATACTGTAGTCGCTACAACAATTCAGACCATTGTGAGAGGTTTTCAAACTGCGACTGGTCAGATCATAACTTGCCAATTTACCCAATTCTTTCTTGTGTCATCTGTCCATTGCCAACCAAATCTGCCACTAGGCTAATATCTTCAGAGAATGTCAACCACCAGAATTCTTACATTCAAAGCCTGTAATGGCCCTTGCAAGACCAAAATCTTGAATCCACCCCCCACAATCAGAGGCACTGCGTCCTCAGAACCCGAAAGTCTGATTTTTAACAAACCCAAAATAGCCAATACTCTGATTTGCCTATGAACCAATTAAACTCAATAAAACATCAAAAGAAAATGTTAGGAAATGATCAACCAGTGTTAAATTTCCAGTAACCAAAAGGGTTTTCTCCCAACTTCATTCCCTGGCGAAATCTTCAAAATCCTGCATTCAAATCCTGGCATTCAACAAACCCCAATTCAATGCATTCAACATTCTCCTCTTATGCAGGCAGATTTTTTGAACCCACATCACATGCTGTTCTGTTGGAACTATAGAAGTGTAGCTCTGGAAAATTGAGCCAATTTTCATAAAGAATTGGGCATGAGAAACCTGCGATCGAAACAAGATTTTGAGTAACGTGATTTTAATATATCTCTGATTACACGACGCATAGAATTACTGGCAATAAAGACGTACCAGATTTAATTTCCTCCATAGTGCGTTCCAATCCTCCAATTCACCGTCATCTGGTTCACTATTTCTATTTCTACGACCTCGTTTCTTCATCGTCTTTCGAACTAGAAAACATTGATTAGCAGCTGCAACCAATTCCTCCGAGATCAGGCCTGCTGTAAGCGTCAAGTTGTTTTCGAATGGCATTAGCTGCGCGTGCCCGACTGCTAAACAGCGATGCCTGGTTTCCTCCACCACGTTTCGCTCATGCACATCATAACATTAATCGATAATTAATTTTTAATACGGTTTTTGTTGAGGTGAGTGTGAAAGGAAAAGTTGACTTAAAATTAATCGATAATTAATTTTTGATACTATTTTTGTTGAGGTGAGTGTAAAACGAAAAGGTGACTTAATTATCGATTAACCATATCAAAAGAAAGATTATTCTAAGGTACCATATCAAAAGAAAGATTATTCTAAGGTACACCTGCGGTCATATTGTGGATTTATCTTATATATATCGCAATTATTGGTTCCAAGATATGCCCACCGCCTTATATTCAAATATATGTAACAACTTCCTAAATTTTGACGATAACAAAATTGTCACTCTACCGTGTACACAATATAATCAAGACAATCGCAAGCCTGAATCCTAATATATAATCCAATGCCTTACATTACACCATATATATTCTCACATTATAATTGCTGAAAGAGTATGGTCGTTCCCTTCTTCTTTTCTTTTTGACCTACTGACCATAATACTAAAAAGAGACTTTTTGCGGCCTTCTTTCAACTCTTATCTTGGAACTGACGCAATGGTAATTCTTGCCTCGAGACCCCAATTTTCTCGAGCCAAAAATTGGAACAAAAATAATAAAGTTAATCTTAAATCCTAGTTTTATATTAACCATGCGCCCTTTGCTGATATCTCTAATCTTTTTTTCAGTTCACTAGCGTTAAAATTCGTTTGGCAACTTGAACGGTTATACGTAAAATATTTATTTATTAATACTACGTGTACTTAAGTGGTTCCCGGGATATCGCACTACCAAATACAAATTGGTTTTTGAGGGCAAAACATTATTACGATTTTAACAAAACTATCATATATAACTTAATTCTAAATTACGGGAATAGGAAACGGGAATAGGAAACAGGTTAGGAAAGAAAATGACGCGGTACCACACGGAAAAATAGGAACTTATTAATCTCCAGCTCCAGCCAAGAATGTCACATACGCTCTCTTGGAGTGTCATGCGTGCAGGCCGCTTACCACTACTGCTTTACCCCTGCGGCGTTGATCAATACATCTGCAGCCACTTCTGGGGCCACTTTTGTTTCTTGAATCACAATTCTATGTATAAAGACTGAAATAGGCGAAGAAAATCTCGCTCGTAATCACACAGATGACACTTGGGAGAAACAAACTCTTGAAAACGCTTGTTGCGTTGTCTGACGGCTGAACACCCATGAAGCAGATTCTGCTTTCGGTTCTTACAGCAGCTTTATAAGATATATATTAGTATACCCTGTAGAGTCAGAAACAAGGGTAGTGAGAGCAGATCCTACAAAGGCAAAGCAAGAAGCTAAGGCAGACAAGCCATTTTTGCTATAGCTTAATCCATTCCATTCATAGGTTAATTATGAGCTTGTCGTCTAGTATTTATATACCACGATCCTACCATTAAAACTAGTTCAATAATCTTTACACATATGTTAATCCACATGATCATAATTCAAAGTGGTAATGTGAAATAGTCATTGTCCCATCTTTACCAACACAAGGGTGCTTCGAAAAATACTTATATGCCTCGTCTGCTGCAACAGAGACTTGTAATGCTATTATTTTTTCAATCAATCTCCTACAACTAATTTCTGACCCATTTGCCTTGAGAGTCTAAGTTAACTCGTTTATCATGATGGCAGGTATATATATTTGGGATTATTTGACAGTGAAGAGGAGGCTGCAAGGTATACCATTACAATTTAGCTCAGGCACATTTTACAAATTGACTGTCGAATATATACATTTCAACGATCAATTCTTACATAAATGGACTTTGTATCTACTCTGCAAGGGCATATGATAAGGCTGCTATCAGGTGCAGCGTACAACAAGCTTTTCAGTCTACTTCAGAAGACTTGGCTGCAAGGTATACCATTACAATTTAGCTCAGGCACATTTTACAAATTGACTGTCGAATATACACATTTCAAGGATCAATTCTTACATAAATGGACTTTGTATCTGCTCTGCAAGGGCATATGATAAGGCTGCTATAGTGAAGAGGACTTTGTATCTGCTCTGCAAGGGCATATGATAAGGCTGCTATCAGGTGCAGCGTACAGCAAGCTTTTCCCAGCTCAAGGCAGGGACTAGGTGCAGCGTACAACAAGCTTTTCGGTCTACTTCAAAAGACTTGGCTGCAAGGTATACCATTACAATTTAGCTCAGGCACATTTACACATTTCAAGGATCAATTCTTACATAAATGGACTTTGTATCTGCTCTGCAAAGGCATATGATAAGGTTGCTATAGTGAAGAGGACTTTGTATCTGCTCTGCAAGGGCATATGATAATGCTGCTATCAGGTGCAGCGTACAACAAGCTTTTCCCAGCTCAAGGCAGGGACTTGCTGCCCTGCAGCTCATCTTGTTTTATTACTTTCTCCTCGAAAGTAAGGTAGTTGGATTAATCTTTCATATGCAGGAATGGAGAGAAAGGCAGTTACTATAATCATTACATTAATCAAATATAGATTAACAGAAAAAATATTTTATCCAATCACGAAATATAAATATTTTGTAAGCACATGATGTTGACGATATCCGTGGTGTAGGTGTGGTATATGCTAACCAATAATAACTAATCTTCCTTTGAATAAAGGGGTCATTTCCAGGCGAACAACGACATTTTTTAAATGTATTAGGTTGATGTGAAGGCTTTTGTTAGTTTTGAAATATAGATTTCAGAATTACAGTGTAGGTCTATTATAGATTTTAGAATTTTATGGTTAGATATAGAAAAAGTTAAATAATTAATTTTATTATTATGTTAATTTTTGGAATAAATTTTTTAGAATTTTAATTTAATTATTAATTATGTTAATTTTTGGAATAGAATTTTTAAAATTTTAATTTAATTATTAATAATTATTAGGTAAATAGTAAAAATTAAAATTCTATTTAATATTTTAAAATATTATAATAATTTATAGAGATTAATTTTTAAATTAGTTATATTTTTATTATTTTTAATTAAATTGATTAATTAACTAATTTTGTGTCTTGTTATCTATAGACTCATGAATGAGAAATATAAATTGTACACTTGCTTATGTTTTTGGCATGACAAGAGAGAAAACCAGTATAGAATTTGATAGAAAAACTAGAATTTCCTGAAAAAGATACAATGAAATCTTTCCATTCAAACAATATCAAAGATAAGAGACAATTTCCCATTAATAGAACCATATGATATAAATTAAGGATGATTATATTTACACATGGGATCAGACCCCTCAATTTCCAAGCACACAACGAGAGAGAAAATGATGCATTAACGATTCATTGCAGTGATGGTTGAGTGTGGCGAGAGTTGGAGAGTTTAAGTTACATGAATTATAAATGAGAGGAGTGACTTGCCTCATCCCTCCATACTCGCTCATTGAGAAAACCCACTTTTCAACCTCACGCATGCATCGACTGAGAATAATATTATGACTAATAGTGTAATGTAAATATATACCATAATTAGGTTAATTAATGAAAGACTTTGTATCATTATTTCAAACATCAAAGAAAGAACGTTAAAGTTAAGAATAAAGCAAGTTATTCAAAATTAAAAATAAATTGAATCAAAGTTATCATTGAAATATGGTGGAGAAAGATGGTATCTAAAATATTTAACATGGTTAAAAGCATTATTATAATTAATTTTAAAAAAATGTGTAATGATAAAATAATTGTAAATAAAAAATAGTTATTTACAAATTTTTTGGATATATTTTATGTGTAAGTTTAATGATGTGTTATTTTACCAATGTTCTCACCGCCCATCATCAACTAACTTATTCTTGATGATGGGTAGTGAGACTATTTCTCTCTCACCACCCATCATCAGGGAGCTCATTCTTGACTATGCACAGTGAGACACTAGAAACTTAAGACATCATTAAACCTACACATTGCCTCATTACCCATCATAAGAAAGCTCATTCCTGATGATGGGTAGTGAGACCACTTCTCTCTCACTATCCATCATCAAGGAGCTCATTCAAGACTATGGACAGTGAGACACTAGAAACTTAAGACATCATTAAACCTACACATTGTCTCACTACCCATCATAAGAAAGCTCATTCCTGATGATAAGCCGTGAGACAACTAGAACTTAAGACACCATTAAACCTACACACAACATATATCCGGAAACTTATTAACATAATTACATACAGTAGAAATATACATACACAAAGAAAAAAATGAATTTAGAAATAAATCATTAATTAAAATTTATAAAAAAATCATTAAAAATATAAAAAATATTAATTAAAAATTATTAAAAAAAAAAAAAAAAAAAAAAAAAAAAAGAAAAAGAAAAAAAGGAAAAAGAAAAGGAGGGAATTTCAACCAAATTTAATTTACTCATAATTTAAAAAGACTAAAAAATTCAATCAAATTATATTTTAAAAAAATATATAATTAAAAATTAAATTTAAAAAATTATAAATCAAAGATGAATAATAATAATAATAGTAATAATTTTATTATATAATAAAAATAATATAAAAAACCAATTTAATATATATATTATATAATATTTAATATTTTTAATTTTATTAATTAAAAAATAAATAAATAATAAATTTTTCTAAATAAAATATTTATCTAACTAGTACTTTTATAAAACTTGTAAAAAAATATTAAATTTCATTCGAAAATTAAAATATTTATTATGTTAATAATGTTTCAAAAAAAATATTATTTTTATATTATTTTTTATTGCTATTTTATGTTTAAAAAATATTGTATTTTATTTTATACAGCCTTAAAACAAAAAAATATATTTATTTAATTTTTTTCCGAGTAAAATAATGTTAGTATTAGTTCAACATTACCGTAAAACAAAAGGTTGTAGACTCAACAACTAGCTATAGACTCAAATATCAATGTGACTATATGCATGTTCCTCCCAACCCAAAGCACCTAACCCAACAATTATGATATTTCATTTGTTTCACCACCCCACCACCCGTACATGATGGTATAATGGAAAAGCTTGCAAGTTTCTGCAACTCAAATCTATACTTTTGCCCAAAGTACTAGTGTTAGCTTTTCCAGAGAATTTTTGTTGCTTTTTCTAGTCTAAATATAAATTATTATATTTTCTCACAAAACCCTTCTTAAATATATATATACAATCTATTTATCTATTTTAAATTAAAACCCATCTCAACAAGTTTATCCATTTAAACCTACCTAAAGAATTATATCCATTTATGACATGTATGTTCCTTTTACAATGGAGAACACCTTGTATTTCCATTGGCATGGGTTTGAATATGGAAATTTTTGAACGAATTGAAATGATTAAGTTATTTTATTTTTTATTTTCCGAGAGGGACGAGTGGCCAAGGCAACCATTGTGATATTATTTATTTATTTCTTTAATGATGGTTATTTGAATTTTATTTTTTTTATAAGTATAATATATATACATAATTTTACATAGGGATTTATTTTAATTTAATATAACAGGGAAGATTTGTAATTCTCCTAAATATAGAATATAAATTATAAATATATTAATAATAAAAAGATTTATTGTAAATAAATATAGAATATGGAATATATAGGATTTATAATTTATATATAATATTTGAATAAAAATATTAATAATAAAAAGATTTATTGTAAATAGATATAGAATATGTAAAATAAATGTGATATCTCTAAATTATGTAAATATTTAATTTATTGCAAATCAAATAATTTGTTATTTCTTTAATTATAAAATTGTTTCTTGGATTAATTATGAGAAAATGAATTAGTCGTTATTTGTAAAAACTGTTTTTTGTTTTTGTTTTTACTTATAAGTAGTTAGGGAGACAATTATCTGCCCCAACTAATTCTTGGGTATTTATTCAAGAAAAATCAAGATGATAGGGGTATCTGAGATCAAGGAGAAGAAAAAAGAGAAGAGAAGAGAAAAATGATAATCTGTGCTGAGATGTCAGGAAAAGCTCTATAGCTATGTCTGGTAGCAACGTTTGGTTTCTTGGGTATTTACTCAAGAAAGATCAAGTTGATAGGGGTATCTGAGATCAAGGAGAAGAAAAAAGAGAAGACAAGAGAAAAATGATAATCTGTGTTGAGATGTCAGGCAGAGTCTACGTCTGGTAGCAACGTCTGGTCCAGCTAGGTCGGGTAGTTACATCTGGTGTGGACCATATGGTTGTGAGACAATTAAGATCTCATATTAGAAAAATAAGAAAGGGTTCATGTGTACAAGAACAACTCAAGGGAAGACTATAGGAAGTAGTAGTCTTAAGGTTGGGAGGTAAAATATTGAGCAATAAGGTTTATTTGCAGGCTAAGTCTGGAAAGCTTGGACCAGATAAGTAAACTTTCCTTAAAGTAATCAAAATTATGCTATGCTTTGTTACTTAAATATATGTGTAGGCCATTGTATTAGAATGTTGAAATTAATGGATTAATGGAAATAACATATAAACTGGTAAAAGAATTTGCCGTCAAAATTTAGTAGTTCTTATTAAGAATATATGGCAGAACTGAACAAGTATATTTCAGTATTGGAAATAATTTTAAAATGTTCTTATTAAAGAACATATGGCAGAATTAAAATAAGCATATTTCAATATTGGCAAATAGTTTTAAACTAGTATGATTCAATATCGAATCTAGCTGTGAGAGAATAAATATAAACTACAAAAATTTCCTCTTTTGAAGAAACCCTTGCTAAACCCTAAGTAACAGGGAAGAAGCAAAACAAGCATTAAGTATAAACATATTGATTCAGCATTCACGAAATAGAATAAAGGAAACAATAGATGTAATAAAAATGAGATATACAATACACGACATGATTAAATAATCTCATTATACTACCCTCGCGGTTTGGGCAAATACCCTTTACCATATCAATGCAATTAGTACAATAACTAAAGTTGCTAAACTGTATTAACAGGAAACAAAAGAACAAGGGAATGTTGAACATTTAAATATCACGACGCATTACACAGTCATCATGAAAACCATAATATTAAGAACTATAGGTTCTCAGAAAAACAACTACACAACTGGCTAACCAATAGTAGAATTGGATAGGCTGGATTGAAATCCCTCTGGCAAAATAAACAAAAAATATATATTTGCTTAAAAGATAGTGGAAGAAGCTGTCGAAACTCATAGCCTAAACAATAATCTTCATAGAGGAAACCCATCATAAATTATGTCACCGCCTGTCGCCCTTAAGGGCCGACTTGTCTAATACTTCCAATAATTAAACAATTATGTACAGACCGAATAGAGCCCTATGGGAGCTGAAACCCCAAACTATAAGAAACCTTAAGAAATGTAGTACTCGAAAGAGATTTAACGAATTCCAAGAAAGATATCCCACCCGCGTACCACGCAATACATGAATACCTGTAAAACCCTCTAGCCCAACTGGGAGGAGTAATCAGATTAATAGGTGAAAGCAAAATGAACGATAAAAAAGGAGTTGCATGTGAAATCATGGAAAAACAATTCAGTAATTACCTAGCTGAAACTTCTTATGCAAACCCTCATCACAACAAAGTATCAAAACGAAGGCCACCACACCTGCCAAGAAGCCAAAGGCAGTTAGAGGTCATATAAAGGCGTCCACACGAAAATAATATAGAGTAGCAGTTAAGAACCATGAACATTACCTGATGAAGTGACTTTGGAGCAAACCCTCGACACGAAAGAATGCCAAACCAGAGGTCGATACATTTGCCATAGAGGCCAGAGACAGCAAGAAGCCATGATTTGACAAAAACAAATAGTTTTACAGTGCATTTCGAATGAAAGAACCCATGAGCACCTAAGTAAGGCAAAACCCTTCTGAGCTGTGGTCTCCAACTCCAGAAAGGGAAGAATGATAGAGATGCATCGAGTTTGTCAAGGCATAGAAACTTGGGAAGGCATCTCCACCAAGTGATCCAAACAACAAAGGAGAGTCATTGATCTGAAGCTAGTCCCGAGGACAACAATGGAGTGGTACCGCCATAAAGGCTCCAGCCAAGAAAGGTCTCCACCTAGGCCAAATTGACAGCCAAGTTATTAATGCATTGTGTGAGATCAGGTAGTAGTAACGCTTAGAAGTTATACAATTATACAGTCAGGTTTAAATGCCAAAGCATGTACATACTCTTTTAAAATGATGAAGGGACCAGTGTCTCATAAAAGCCTCCTCTTATGTTTTTAAAGTGTAAATACATTTATGAACAATATGTCGTGCTGGACCAAGTTTGAAATTTAGTTAAGTAAACTATATTATATCCAACAACGCCTGGGTTTAACCCTGCATGTTAAATTAAATATAATTATAGTCTTGGTATTAAAGTTGAATTTATACATAGTTATGTTTTTAATTACATTTTTTTTTTAATATGATGATATATTTTTAACTTATGGGTATGTTACAATAAATGGAAAAAGATGATGGTTAAAACATTTTATTAGTGTGTGTCTCAAGATAAAGGCTAGGTGTTACTTTTTTCATGTTTAACATGGAATTGATACATGTCATCTATATAAGTAACTAGAATAGATTCATATTAACCTAGGATTTATCAACTGTGCAGAGAGATCAAATCTCTCCAAGTGAAAACATTTATTCAAATTTTACATTTAAAAAAAAAAATTGTATCTCAAAAAAATTGATCCCTCTCAACACTTGATAAAAAGTTAATATAAATATATACAAATATTATAATAACCATAATACGTACAACAAATATCAAATGGGAAAAATTAAATAGCACTAATATGAAATAATATCATATTTTAAGGTTTTTTTGATAAATAAACCTTTTATAACACAATTTTATTATACTTAATTTTATATTAATACTTTTTTCTTGTCTTATTTGAAAAATATATATTTTATTTAAATAAAATTATTTTTAATTTAAATATTAAAAACTTGGATAACATCCCATTTAGACTGTGAATTAAAAGTTAATTGTTTTAACAAAGGATAAATTAAAAAAATATCCCATCAAATCATATTTGGGGTGTCGATGCTGTATAGGCGAACTAATAATAATTATTTTGACATATACACTCATTCATATTGTTATAAATTTCACATTAATTATTTTTTTGTTGTTTTTTTTAATAAAGCCATATTCGAGCGATGAGAATGTTGTGTTTTTAAATGAAAGCATATTCGAGTGATGGGAATACGGTTTTTTTTTTTTTAATAAAAGCATATTCGAGTGATGGGAATATAGGGCATCATCCCAAACATAAAGAATTCAATCTTTTGGGTAAGAGACTTTCCAAACTAGCGAAGCAGAGGCATTAATGTGTAAAGTTTGATTTGAAGTGATTTCTCTTGCAGTCTATTAGCTGAAATTGCATATCTTATTAAGATTGTTCCGCTCAAACTTAAAATATTGTGATTTTCTTAAGAAATTTCTGGTTTAGTTTTTGAATGATTGGGTTGCACCATCTTCCTGCGCGAAGGTTTGCAGTCAATGGTGGGGTCTTTTGAGCTTGCTTAGTGAGGATTATTTTGCCTTCGAACCAGATATCAGATCTGTGATTAGCGAGGCCATTTCATTTCTACGGGTTCGTATATATATAGATCTGAAGTATTGATTCTCGGTTATCTCTAGGGCATCATCCCAAACACAGAGAATTCAATCTTTTGGCTAAGAGGCTCTCCAAACCAGCGAAGCAGAAGCATTAATGTGTCAAGTTTGATCTAAAGTGATTTCTCCTATGGTCTATCGGGTTTGCAGTGCGATTTTTCAAAATACTTTTCCAATCTTTACGGTCTCAACCATTCATCTTTCTAGATCCAATCTGGTTTGTGGGTTACGGTTTGTCCGGGGCACATGTGGTCTGAGGTCCAGTTCGCTGATATCAGGTGCACACATTCCTTATATTTTTCTAATACATATCTGCTCATATATTTTCAAATATAAACAATTCACCACAACTACCAAAGATTACCAAAGGTAGACCTAGCACAATTACTTTATAGAGCCTTTATGAGTATACAGAGTATTTAGAGAAACGTAGAGAAGAAAGAGAAGTCAAGCTACAAACAGAGTTAGAAGCCATGCTGAAAAATATATTTGTATCTCTTGAAGACAAGATCCAAAAACAAATAGAAAATAAAATAGAACTATTGGAGAATAAAATACAGGCAATGGAGACTAGGTTACAGGTTATAGAAAAACAAAACCAAGATACGAACCAAACATCCTAGCAAGGAGATGTTGATACTTTAGAGAGTCTTAAAATGAATGACATGATTAAAGAACTAGAAGAAAAAGTTAATAGTCGGCTTCACCCTAAATAGTGTGGCAGGTAAATTAGATATCAAACCAATTAAAGATGAAATGAAAAAAATGATAGAATTAGACCATGAGCGTAACAAAAGGGCCTTGAACTTTATAATCTTTGGTTTGAAAGAGGAGATAGACGAGGATACTTTAGCCATAGCCCAGACATAATTACATAATAGATTACAAATTGAAACAACGTGTCTCACAAAAGAAACAAGGTTGGGAAATTAACTGAGAATAAAGGGAGGTTGATCCAAATAAAGGTGAGCTCTACTGACCATAAGTATGACATACTTAGTAAAACCTCAAGTCTAAATGGAACGAGAATATTTATAAATGAAGATCTCATTCCAGAAGATCAAGCATAATTAAGAAAGGAGGTTCAAAAGGTAAAAGAAGCTAGGAAGGAAGGAAAATGGGCAATAATCTTAAATAGAAAAGTTGTTATTTGAGATAGAAACCAAAAAGATAGTAATAAATAACAATTCAACATGCTCCGGATTTTTTCTTGGAATTATCGGGGCTTTCCATGGAACAAAGGCCCCAAGCTAAGTTGGATCTCGAATGATTTTGATATTATATTGCTTGTTGAAACTTGGGAGCACGATGAATCTAGGGTCCCTAACATAGATGGTTTTTCACTATGGTCTACCTGGAACAAGCGATCCTCCCGTAGAGGCATTGGGGGTATATCTTGTTACATTAAGAAGAACATGTTCCTGCATGTTAGGATTTATAAAAACGACCCTTACAACCAATATAGTTGGATAGAGATTACTGGCATTAATGATAAAAAGACCTATATAGCAATTTGTTATTCCCCCCCCCCCCAACAATTTTAAATTCTATAAGAAAAAGAATCTAGATAAAAATAGTCCTTACAATGATTTAGAGAATGGTATTTCTAGCCTAAGGAATGAAGGTAATATCCTTTTAATGGGTGACTTTAATGCTCGAACTTCAAGCAACCAAGTTATTCTTCTAAGCAATCATTCCAACCCTGATCCTCTTTAGTTAGACGAAGACCTTACTTTGGCTAGCCGGTGCAAAAGGAGCTCTGAAGACCTCGGGGAGAATTTGTTTGGGTCAGAGCTAGTCAAGCTCTGTAGTGCTCAGGATCGCAATGGTCTAAAGAAGTGGCCCAATTCAAGCCAGATGACCTACATCCATGGACTTGGTAGCAGCATGGTAGACTAGCTCTGCAGTGCTCAAGATTGCAACGATCTAAAGAAGTGGCCCAATTCAAGCCAAATGACCTGCATCCATGGACTTGGTAGCAACGTGGTAGACTATGTTATTTTCAATCTCCCTTTATACAACGAAATAATAAATTTTGACATCTAAAACGACCACGAACCTGACATTGCTCATAGGCCTTTACTTATAACTCTCAATTTTGTCATGCATAGAGATCCCATAGAAGATAATCCTTATAGCCAAAAGAACTTAATCTTTAATAGAAATAAAAACGATCTCTTTCTAAATGAATTAAAAACTAATTTGCTTCTTTTATCTAGTATAGATAACATAGAAGACCTCTATTATAATTTTACTAGAACCCTCTCATATTCTATTAACAAGTTCTCAATTGAAGTTTCAAATAATAAAAGAAATAGCAATACCAACCCATGGTATGAAAAAGATTGTAAAAATGAGAGGAGAAGAATTAAGGAAGTTGTTGACGAATCTCTTAAAAATGGCAAGATAAAAATATACAAAGCCCTAACTAAAATGAAAAAAAAGGCAGTGTATTTGTAAAAGACAAGAGAATCTCTTACACCTCTCTAAGGTAGCTCCTAAGAAATTCTGGAGGCAGATTCTAACTAGGAAAACTAAAGATAATAATAAACGTGCTTTACACGACTGGAATTCCTATCTTAAAAAGCTCTATGAATCTCCAAATGTCATGGATAACTTTGAAACCCTTCTCACAATGAAATAAGTTTTCTCATTAAAAGACATTGATTTTGGGTTTAAACGCATGGCAAATGGGAAAGCTAAGGATATTGAAGGTTACCAGGTGGAAATCTTAAAATTGGAGGTCTTGTCCTCATACCCCACATACACAAGATTTTCAATCAAGCGGTCAAGCAAGTGTTCCCTAAACCATGGATTCAGAGCCTCATTATCCCTATTTTTAAAGTGGGGATACAAATAACCCTTCTAATTATCGAACAATTATGATCATCCCTCTCTTAGCCAAGTTATATGGTGTTATTTTGGAAAAGATGTTGAGCATATGACTTGAAAGTGAAGGTAAGCAGGCTAAAGGCCAAGAGGGTTTTAGAAGGAAACACTCAACAACGGACCACCTTGTTACGCTTAGGATCATTGTGGAGGAATGCTGCAATGATAAATCTAATCCCTTTTGTTGCTTTGTGAATTTTAGAAAGGCTTTCGATATGGTTCCTAGAAACAACCTATAGAATAGATTAGAAGAGCTAAAGGGTCCTTTCGAGTTGAGAGTTGCCGCTATAAGATTATACGAGAATGTAATTGCCAAGTTAAAGAGTAATGAGGGGTGGTCGAAAGATATTAAGTGTAACATCGAAGTTAAACAAGGTTGCCCCCTCTCCCCTACCCTATTTGGCATTTACATCGGTAAGCTAGAAGGTTGTTTAGAGAAAGCAGGCTGTGCTAGCACAATCTTAGCTGGGATAGTCATCATCCTTCCTCTCTATTCTGACAATATTGTTCTTCTCACAAGGTGCCCATCTAATCTTGATAAGCAAATTAGACTTCTTAAGGATTTCTGCTCTACCATGGGTATCGCTGTTAACACTAACAAAACAAAAGTTATGATTATCAAATCCAAGAAGGATGCTAATTTTATGTATGACAATAGTAACTTGGAGGAAGTGTCTTCTTACAAGTACCTAGGAATTGATATTCATCACAAGATCAACTGGAACTATAGCATTGAGAAAAGGATTAATGGGGGTTGGAAAGCTTATTTTGGTCTTGAAAATAATTGTAAAATGACAAACCTCGTAATGTGGGATAGAAAGAAGTTCCTCTTTGAAACTTTAGTCACTCCTGTTATTTTATATGGATGTGAGCTTTGGGGTTGCAACATCTCTAGAGAATTTTGGAGAAAGATGGAGCAAATCCAGAAACGTATTATAATGTATAACCTCAAAATTAAAAGCAATATACCCTATCTTATTCTCTTTACAGAAGTGGGTCTTTCCCCTATCAGGAGCTTAGCTATGACTAGGTTTCTGTTGTAAAAGCACAATCTCAATAACAAAGGAGACCATAGACTTCCTAAGCCAGCTTTAAATTCCAGCCAAAGCCACCTAAGGCTCAACGAGGTTGGTATAAAGACACCAAGACTTGGTTAAACCATTGGGAGATCGACGAGAATGCTACATTGCAAAACATTCATAACATTAGAAATATTGTTACTTTTAAGTTCAAAGAAAAAATGTGGTGTGAGAAAGATTTAGTAGTTAAAAGAAAATTAAGATATTATAAGGAGGTCATCAACCCCACCCTAGAAGATCAAAAGTATCTCTCTGTTTTAACTAGCTCAAAGAAGAAAATTAATATAGCCAAGATTAGAACGAACTCTCATGATCTCCATAGTGAAACAGGTCGTTGGGCAGTTCCTAAAACACCATGGATGGAAAGGTTCTATATCTCTGTGAGAATACGAACATCGAGGATGAAAATCACCTCCACTTAGAGTGCCCCACGTACAACCACATTAGATCTCAGTTTCAAAATCTTTGTTGCAATACTGACCTTCCTAGCCTTTTACATTGTCAAAATTACAGTGAGATTGGGAGGCTTCTCTCCAAGCTTTTTGAGCATAGGAATAAAATCTTAAATCAAACTAAATAATTCATTTCTTTAAGTGCGATAGACCAAAGTTTGGTCTCGGTGGACGTTAACCACCATCGTCATCATAATAAAAATAATAAAAATAATAATGAATAATATAAACATTTTGTTTGTTTTAATTTTTGAAAATGATTATTTATTTTAAAGGGTTAAAATAATTATAAAAATTAATTAAATAACTATGATGTTATGCAAATTAATGAGGGTAATGATTTATTTTTGGAAAATAATATTAAAATAATTAAATGTCCATGATTTTACCAATTTGCACCATATATTTTTGTTCAAATATCAACCACTGCATAATGGCAATTTTATCAACTTGCACTTTATTTTCGTTCACATCGATTACCGAGTAATAAATGCCAAAAGATTTACTATGAATTTTGAAGCGCTATGCACTAGATAAAATCATAACCGTATCATGTGTTCTGATTTATTGGTGTTTTCATTTAAGGTTGAAATTTTAGAAGAAATTTATGAGAAACTTGTTTCACAACTTCATCCCACGGATATTTTTTTTAACATTTCAAATGAAAAGAACCACATAACCCTATCATCAACTTCTAGAACTTGAGGTTTAGTGTAAATTTAGTGTAAATATAATTAAATTCATTTAAAAATATTAAATTCAAGTTTATATTAAGGTTTTGAATTATTTAATTTAAGTTTTATTGATTAGTAAATTAAGATATTTTGTTAATTGTAATGTTGATTTGTGATATTGAGGAATCCAGTCTTACCCATTAACAATAATAATGTTTTATTGTAATGGTAATGTTTTTTTTAGAAAAATATCTAGTAAATATATATAAATATATATTTTAAAAAATAGTTATTCAAACCAAATAGATATAAACAATAAATTGAATAATTTCTTTATAGTATTGTAAATTATTTAAAAACAAAGTTGCTTCTATTTACTAATTTATTATTTTGAAATGATAACCATTTTAATTTATTATTTAACATTTCTACCATTATTTATATTTTATATAATATATATAGTGATTTTTTTATTTTTTAAAAGAATTATAATTAATTTAAATAAAAAATCTATATTAATTATTTTTTAAATATTTTAATGGATCTATATATATTTTTTGAAATTTTGTTTTAGTTGGATTGTTTATTATTTTCAAGTATTTTTTTATCTTCAGAATGCTAATAAATGCGTTGAAGTGGTGAAAAAATAATTGGTAGGGGATACTTTGCAAACATTCATGGCACCCACTTTCTTATACTAGTTGTCTTTAGTGTGATTTTTTGGTAGGTTTTTCTGGTCTAATTTCTCTAAACTCTCGCACGAATTTATTGAAATTACAAGTTTGTTGGGTACCCCATATATACAATAAAAAAAAGTTTAAATAACACAAATCAAGATTTCACCTCAATTTTTACACTAGAATTCCAAAAAATCACACTAAAGACAACTCCCTTATTATATGAATGGTTATTAATCATTGTACTTTATACACTTAACCAAAACCCTTACATATTTAATTTTAGATAACAAAGATAAAAAAAATAAAAGATAAAATCTCGGTGAAAAGTAAAAACAAAAATAAGAAGTCAAAATCTTATTGATTAAGGATGTTGCCTAAAATATTTGCTAGAAGTTTTTGGTTTCGTGATAATAGTATCATTATATTATAAAATAAGAGTTAAGTTAATCATAATGTATATAAATATTTTAAAATATTAATAAAAATAATAAAATTTAATTAAATTATAAAAACTTGACATTGTTTTAAAAAGAACACAAAGTAATACCCTATAAAAGGTGAAATTGAATGCCTAACACCTCGTATGCAACAACTATAATAACAGTGTGTAACCAAACATCAAGGATACCAGCGGTATCTCTGTTTCAATTTCAAATGAGAAGAATAACAACCCATGCATTTATTTACTAACAGTTCAATGCATTCGATTCTTGTGGAATTTATCTTATAAAAATTGAGTAATATGCTATTAAAGGTGAAATTGAAGGCCTAACACCTGGTATGCAACAACTATAATAACAGTGTGTAACAAACATCAAGGATACCCAGCAGTATCTCTGTTTCAATTTCAAATGAAAAGAATAACAACCGATGCAATTATTTACTAACCGTTATTTACTTTAACTTAAAAGAACATTTATCCCACCCTACTTAAACAATCAATTGGTTATAATTAATTTTTAAAATAAACGAGGAATTTATTGTTAAATTATCATTCGTGAAGATACTGTCAAAATTACTCATGGAGACCACAATGAAGATGAGTGGATAGAGGAGAATCTCGCAGCCTAATCTTGCAGGTGGCGACAAAAAAACAAACAACTTTACTGTGTTCAATAAGTTTAAAATAAGCCGAAGACACTGGACGTACTAAAGACACTTTAAACATAATTATTATTCAATATCTAAATAATAGTGACACTTCATGATTTCATCCATCCATAGTCGGCAGATGCTAAAATTCATAATGCCCCTACCTAGTCCTAAACGCAGTTTTTATATCTCTTCCTCTTTGATGCGTGGATCTCAAGTCAATTTTCGAGAACACTGCTGCTCCCTTCAGCTGATTGGACAAGTCATCAATCCTCAGCAAAGGATATTTGTTCTTGATAGTTATTTTGTTCAACTGCATGTAACCAATGCATAATTTGAGGGTACCATCTTTCTTCCTCACAAATAAGACCGGTGCAGCCCAAGGTGATACACTTGGCCTAATGTATCCCTCTTCCAACATTTCCTTCAACTGGAACTTTAACTCAATCAACTTAGGTGTGATCATCGTGTAAGGTGCTTTTGATGTTGGAGCTATCTCTGGTACTAGCTCAATCGAAAATTCTACCTCCTTGTGAGGTGGCAACTATGTAATGTCCTCAGAAAATACATCCCAAAATCGCTGCAACAGTGGGTACCTATTCAACATATCTACATCCTCAACCTCCTTACTCTTATCACTAGAAAGGTGTACTGCAAATAGTTTACACCCTTTCCTGTGGCTATGCTTTGCTTTCATAGCTATCACCATCCTAACTGATGTGGCCTTCTTCTTACCCTACAAGATTCTTGGTTCTCCATTGTCATCAACACACTCAATAACTTTGTCATAGCAATCAACCCTGGTTCAATGTCGATACAACCAATCCATGCCCAATAACATACTGTATGAACCCAATGGTAATACATTCAAATGTGTTGTTATAGGCATACCATTTAAGTCAAATGTGCAAGACCTTACCCAATGATGAACTCACTTCTTTGTACATGTAGCCAACTACAATAACCAAGACTTTGCATGCAATTCCTTACTCAAACCACACTTATTCACCAAGTCAAGACTAACATAGCTATAGTTGGATCGAGAGTCAATCAAAAAAGAAATAACTTGATCACAAAGCTTACTGTCCATCTCAATGATAGATGACTGGTGTTCTTCACAATGATAGATGACTGGTGTTCTTCTTTCCCATTGTCCATTGCTGCATAGATACGTGGAATACTCTAACAAACATCCTGAATAGTCTTTGTCTCATGTGTGTTGTATATCTTAGGCCTTCCACCCTCATGTTGCGAACAATCTCTCCTAAGGTGCTCCTCAACACATGTCCAACACTCCAATTGTTGTTGTGGCACATGTCCCTATCTAATTGCATTAAATCTCTTTTTTGGTGCCATATTTTCTTTCCCATCTGCATGTTGAGGCCTTGTCCTCTTAGGCTACTATTTATCTCTACCTTTGTCTTTTCCTTTCCATCCATTTTGAGATTCATTCTTATGCTTTGATTGGTCAAAACTATGCTTCAGTTTCTCAATGACATCCTCAAGTGACCGAGGCTCATCATACTCAATATGATCTCTAGATGTTAATGGAAAACCAGTGACAAATCTATGAACTTTAACCTTCTCATTAGTAAGATACGGTACATACCTCAATAGATTAAGAAACTTGGTTGTATACTCTTCGTTTGTGATTGACCCCATATTTAACTCATAGAATTCTTTAGCCTTGCTGTCGTAGTAACTTTTTGACAATTACTTCTTCCTAAAAAGCCTATCAAATTCTCGCCAACTCAAGTCATCTGTTATGATGTCTCTAACCCACTTGAAATCTTCCCACCATAAGTCTTCTTTAATTTTCAAGCTAAAAATAGCTATCTGGACCTTCATGTTATCTTTGTATTCATGCAACTCAAATAATTTTTTCATGCCAAGTATCCAAGCCTTTGCATCTTCTGTCTTCTTTGCATCTTCTCGCTTCTTCACATATCCATCAAAAGTAGGTGGTTTTGATTTCTTGAATTCATCTGATAAGTATCCCATGTCATTCCTCCTGTAAGGATGATAGAGAAAATGATCATGATGTCTATTAGAACCAGAACTCAAATAATTCATGTACTCATTGCCCCTTCATTCTGGAGTGCCCAACAATCTACCATGTCTCACTATATCAGATCTATCTGACCTGTGTCTACCAGGAGATTACTACCATATGCCCCATTAGTTTTATCGTCTTTTCCATGGATGATTCTGAAGCGGCCCTTGTTGCTGCAAGTCTAAGAAACTCTGAAGAAGTATAGCATTAACCTCTTCTTGCTTATCTTAGCGCCTGTATGATATGATCATTATGTTCCTTACAACTCCTTATCTCTTCCTTCAAGCTTCTCAGTGTATCGACCAAATCAAAAGTATGCCCCACACCACACTACTCATCTGATACATAAGGAGATTCTATGTAGTCTACAACCTTTCTAGCCATTTCATCTCTTTCTTTTTGTAATGCATAATATGTCATAAACCAAATCACAATAAACCAATGTACCATAACATAGATTTTGGAGGATACCTTGCCTGCAAGATCACCAAATTAGCGTGATACATGTATAAAATAATCATAACAAGATATAAACATACACAAATAAATGTATCAACACATAAACATCTCTAACTAGGATGTGATCATCAATGCAAGGCCATATCAACAATGCACTATGACCTCATGCATGACAACAACCATTACTCCATTCCTATCCTTACTTTTCAACCCCCACACCTCACATCCTAAATAATCACTAACCTAATCTAATTTTTTTTTTTAATTCAGATTTCAACTGGAAATATAAGGTTTTATTAGTTAAAAATTAAGAATTAAAAATTGAAAATTAAGTAAAATTATTTTTAACTAGATAATCTCAAAATTTAGATTAATATTAATATCAACATCATTAGTGATTAATATTATTATTAAACATTATTTCTTAATCCAAGAAAATTAAAATCAATCATTTCGAAAGACAAATCTATTCTAAAAATTTTAAAATTTATTCCAAATTAAAATTAACATTAATTAATTAAAATAATCTCAATCAAAATTACATTAATATTAATATTAACTTTACCATTAATTGTTAAGGATTTTCTCTAAATTACAATTCAACATAAATTATATGATTATGAATATTAACATTATTAATAATCTTAAAATTTTAAAAGACAAATTTATTCTAAAAATTTATTCCAAATTAAAAATTAATTCTTAATCTAACAAAATTAAAAATCAATCCTTTCGAAAGACAAATCTATTCTAAAAATTTTAAGAATTTATTCTAAATTAAAAATTAACATTAATTAACTAAATTAAAATTAGTTAAAATAATCTCAATCTAAATTATATTAATATCAATATCAACTTTACTATTAATTTTTAAGGAATTTTTCGAAATTAAAATTCAACATAAATTATATGATTATGAATATTAGCATTATTAATAATTTTAAAATCTTAAAAAGAAATTTAAACATCCTTATTAAAATTCTAAAATAATAATTAAAACTAATTAGAATTAATTGAAATTCTAAAATAAAATTACTTAAACAAAAAGTAATAAATGGAAAAAAAGAAAAATTAATTAAAATAAATAGAAAAAGAAAGGAAGAAATAAATTAATTAAAATTAAAAAAAAAATAATTAAATTATTAAAATATCATTATAAATAATGGCATGGCCGGCTAAGAACATTCCCTCTCCACATAGCTCACTCCTTTATTTATTCAGTCCCCGTGAGATCTGTCCTTCACATATATAGATCTATCCTGATGATGAGCCATAGTGGATGGCTCGAGACATCGATTCTAACAACAATGGATGTGATAATTCTAGAAGAAAATTCTACACACAGTACAAATCGCAAAAGCCTCCAAACAATAACCATTACTCCATTGTACACATTGCCATATGCAACCGACAATATTCATAAGCAATGCCTAACCAAATACAAATACGCATAACCGCATGTAATCGAACGTGATCGATCAGTTCTTGTAATCAACCTACAACATTGATAGCTGTAATTAAAATATTCAAAATGTAACCTAACATACAAGGATGTAAGTAGACGACATAAACTCAACATGTAAGCGACAAATAACCATATACAGTGAATCACATACTCATGTCAATTACTCTTCATGAAATCAACATCAAATTCTCTATGATAACCATACTACAACAGTAATCCATCATCCAGCAAATGCAACAAGTATATAAGTGTAAGAGACACACATGCAATTGACATGCATGCATGACTAACACATTCAACCCATTCAATCTGTGAGTTGAACCATGCTCTCGTACCACTTTGTAACACCCTCCTCCAACATTCACCCAAGTAACCATGCCAACCAGGGTAAACATGAGATGAGAGGCTACTATGATCATATTCGACCTCCTAGGTAACAACCTTAAGGAAGAGGAATCGACGGAACATCTATGTAACACCCTCCTCTCACATCCACCCAAGTAACCATGCCAACTGGGGTAAACATGAGACGAGAGGCTACTATGATCAGATTTGACCTCTTAGGTAACCTTAAAGAAGTGGAATCAATGGAACATCACATAGAGTCATTTAATATCATCAACAGAACCCTTAGGAGACAAGTCAGCCACTCAGACAGTTTGTCCTTGGGTCTATACCTCTTAGGCCATAGTTGCTCTCATGCTATGGGCAAGAGGGTGACCAGAGACCTAAAGTCACTCTCATAGGTCTGCCTACCAGTGAATGTGGACCAAACTTGCCAGTTTTGTGCCAGCGACCTCGGGAATTAAGGTCTTTTTAAGGCCCAAAACCCAGGCCACTGTCCAAATAGGAATGAAAGCTTAGAATCAAATAAATTACAAGGAACCAATGATGCAAAATTAAATAGTTAATCAAGACCTTAACTAGACCCATACTAGCCACGACAGGCATTTCATCAAACATATTGTCAACATGTAACCTACAGGTGTTAACAACATAATTAAGTGTAGGGATCTCATACTTATCTGAGGATCGCCATGAACCATTGTTTCCTCATGTCATTTTCTTCCTTATCACGTATTAGGTCACAAATACCATATCCAATCAAATACAAGTAAAAACATGCTAACAGTGAAACATAGTTGCTACCACAAAATATACATCTAACCAGCAATATAGGAACATAATTACAATGAACATATCAGCCATCAAAATCCATATATATATGAGTACATTTACACGTGAAAATCAATGGAAATATTTTCTCATTAATCAATGCAATGAACCAATCGGTGATGGGACTACCACGTTCCACCCATCAATAGATTAGATGAGCCAAGTCTCCCTTCAGCCAATCACCCTTGTTCCATATTCTAAGTATGAATGTGGGACTCATAGAACACATCAAAAACACCAACCAATGCGGATGCCGCCAGAGCTCTCCACCTACACTGTGAGGAATTTGAGTGCCTCCTAGTCTCTGAGGCTTTACTATGCATCCACAGGATGATATAGGGATCACTAGGCCCTACACCGAGACATACTCTCTAGGCTTTACCATGCATTCCATCCTGGAATCACTAGGCCCAATGAAGAGAAAATCCACCTCTTGGCTTTACTGTATATCCTGCCATTCACCAATAAGGATTCCTAGGCCTAATGAGGCACACAATCTAGCTTTATCACAACACGCAGTCTTGTTCAGGGGCTACTAGCTCAATGGATTCATGCATCCTTAGTCCAGTTCAGGGACCACTACCACCATGTGTTTGTCAATTTAGAGATCCACCCCACTCGGCTTCGAATCTAATCTGGCCATCCCACACAAATAGTATGAGAGAACCTGTTGGCCTTGAGGTGCTAATCCAAACGGATCCTAGAAAACCCTATAAGTCTCCTATATCTTCTAAACATTCAAAACTGTCGCCTAAGAAAAACCCCGCAAAAGGGGGAAAAACACTATCGGGAAACGAAAAAATAGAGAAAATAATGAAAAACAGAGCAGTGGAGGCTTGAACAATGAATGCACAACAACCATCAGATCTGGACAATCAATGGTCCAGATCTGATCAGCAAAATTGCAATCGGCTATCACAACAAAGCACTCACCAAACGGCCCGGGGTTATCGCGATATGTGATTGCGATTAATCGCATTGCGATATCGCATCGAAGCTTCACAGAGGAGTGATATATATTAATATATATATAATATATATATTATATATAATATATATATATATATATATATATATTATATATATATATATATATTATATATTAATAATATATATATATATATATATATATATATGCGATTAATTGGACACAATGGGAATATAAACACTATTGTAAAGGATTTGAGATCCGCCAAATAGCATTTTTTTATATATTTTCATATATTTTGTTATTTAACGAAATACAAAGAGAAAACACCGATGTGATAAAACCCGAACACGAAGAGGTTTGGCAATGAAAATGTATATTATTTCAAGTCCGGAGGAAGCCATTTTTACATTATTTTCAATGTTTTAAACGTATTTCCGAAATACAAAGGGAAGCCTTGGAACAAGGCCGAAGCGACTTGCAACAGTGATTGAGGACAAACTCGATAGAAGAATAGACTAGATTTAAGGACTTTTGAAGTCCGTATGAATAGTGTTTGTGGTGGATTTTCATAGTTTGAATGCATTTCTCTATGTTAATAGAAAGTGGCCGTTTCAAGGATTTCAAAGGCCTGATGCACTCATCCATGGCAGAATAGGTGACCACATCCCCTTAAGCCATTATGCAATGATTATTTAATGCTAGAAGAGGGATTCGAGCGGATAGAGGCCGGGAGACAGAGGCTGGGAGACAGATGGCCAGAAGGGGAAAAAGCCACAGCATGATGCAGCTGAACCAACAGAAGTGATCAGGGAGCATCGTTGGCACAAGAAAGCTACTTGACAACATGACAAAATTACCAAATTTTGGTTACTGTGTTGTTAGAAAAAGAGACCTCTGGCTCATGTCCATCGAATGATGGCATCAAGCAGTTAGAAGCCAGAGGGGATAGATTAAGACAGCTCGAGCCTCAGAGAGCCTGAGAGCATTGTAAAAAGAATATAAATGGATGAAAGTTAGAAGTATTAAGGGTTCAACTTTTGGAGACTGTGGATATTCCGCTCCTCTTAGCGTCTCATCTTCATTCCAGTAATAAAAACTTCTTTTGTTGTTACATGTTCAATTCCCATTTTCTCCTCTATTCTAAGCTTGCACTTGAATAGGTTATTCACGTTTTCTTCTGTATCTAATGCCAGATAACTATTGTCTTATCTCTGTATTGATAAATTAGATTTGCCAGCTTCACTTACTTTCTATAGCTAGCCATTCATATGTGTTTATGTATGTATCTGTTGGTACAATCAGGATTCTCCATCTATTCATTGAATCTATAAACTATTGAGTATTAGTGGTCGAAAGCCTTGTCAAGCTGAGGGTGTTCATGCATGTCTTGAGTCAAAACAGAGATGAACAGTCATCTGACATGATCTAAACCCCAATCCATTCCAATAGTTCAGAGAACAATATTGAAGATTTATATGTTTCTAGGCATCTTTGAGCTACAACCTAGGAGAGTTTCCTGGAGTGCTAACATAATTGGCATCGCCGCTGAGGAGAGGAGACTAAAGCTCAGCTTCCCTGGGGGATGACACAGATCCAACTTTGATGATAGACAAATTTTGGACCACTTTTCGGTTGTAATCATCTATCTGGCGACTCTACTGGAGGACTAACCTCTTGGAAACTCCACTTCATAGTTCAAGCTCAGTTTGTGAAGAATACTTGGAGAAATCCTTAGAAGCCACAAGCTGACCTAGTTCCTGACCCTGAAAAAATCATCAAAGAAAGAAAGGCATTTTTGAAAGGAGCATCAAGTTCAGGTAGCTCTAAACAATATTCTATATCTCTTTAAGAAAATTCTGTAATAGAATAATTACATGTTGAGAGTATAGCATCTAATACTAGCAGTGAAGAAAAAGTCTTAGAGATTCATAAAGCTCCTTATTCTTTAGGTTCTCCTTCCATTCTAAGCCCGAAGGAAGCCTCTCCTCTTATCCATCATACTCCTTTAGTCCTATCAGTCACTCCTCAACCCTCTGTCGTTCAAACTTCCAATACCCTTATATCCACCACAACTATGGTAGGTCCACAAGCACCTATCAAAATGGAATGAATCATAGTTGCTAGGTATGGTCCTCTAGTATTGACCACTCCTTTGAATGCCATGCCTACTAGAGAATATCAGAAGTATAGGCCTAAGTTCACTGGGACTGAAGGTGTTTCAGCCGAGGAACATCTTGAATCATTCTATAGCTATGCTGATAACCTGGACATTAGTGAAGATGATGTACGGATGAGAGTCTTTGTCCAAAGTCTAGATGGAGAGGCTAGAAAATGGTTCAGAGAACTGACCCCAAGTTCTATAGCAGATATTGAGGCTTTAGATGATGCATTCCTAAAGCATTGGGGGGGGTAAGAAGGATCTACTCTACTACCACACCGAGTTTGGGAACTTAAAGGGGGAAAATGGTGAGTTGTTGTTTGATTTTAATAGGAGGTTTAATCGTATTTACAACAAGATACCAGTTGAAGTAAAACCCACCACTACCTCTGCTAAACTCACCTATGTCAGCGCCTTTGATTCTGAATTCTGTCTATTGTTGAGTGAGAGACGATGTGTTACCTTGGCTGATATGAAGGACGCAACCTTGGAAGTAGAATCAAACATCATGGCTGCAAAGAAGCTCAAGGGAAATGTTGATAGAAGGAGACAGAGGGGAAAATCTTCATCATCTTCAGATCCCAAGATAGATAAAGTGACAAAGATGATAGAGACATTAGCCTTTGAGATCTCCAAATTAAAGGTTGAGCAACACCCTGGAAAGGAAGAGCTCTTGATACCTTTGCTCCTAGGAACCCAAATCCATATAGAAGAGCTAATGAGCAATTGTAGATTTTGAAAAGAAGCAAAGATTCCAATGAAGACCAAAGGGTGAAGACCCCTTTCCAGAATGTAGTCATGGAAGAAGAGAAGTCTGAAGACGATGATGAGATCTTGTCTAGAAGACAAAGGCAGTGCCTCCTTTTTTACGTCAGCTGCCTATGAAAAGTCATTTTTCAATGACTAGATCAGCCAAGAGTGGGATGGTGGAGTTGTTCTAAAAACTGGTGATCAACACAGATATGAGCTAAGGTCGAAGATGAATAATGCCAAGGAAACTCCTATTCAAATAGCTATCGTCCCTGCAATACAACAATCTAAAAAGCAGAAACGACCGACAGTTGATCCCATCATCCTCAAAGCTCCAGCTCACGAGGTAAGAGGCCTTGACAAGTCTCCTTCTCCTTTCAATTTTGAATCAGAAATTCAGAAGCTAAGTGTACCTATACCTCTGATTGAACTAGTGTAGAAAGAGTCCTTCAAGAGTATCCTCGAGGCCCTTGAGCTTAAAGCCATCTAAGCCTCCACTGACTACGTAAATCGGCAAGACGACAAACCGATTGTTGTTCTTAGCCCAATGATTGAAAATTTTGATGACAACTCCCCATCATTCTATGTCTCTTTGACTATTCATGTCAAAATCCTTCACAACTACCTTCTAGACACAGGAGCCAACCATAACCTAATGCCCACGACTGTCATGGATGAGTTGGGTCTTGACATTACCAAGTCTTATCATGACCTATTTTCTTTTGACTCTAGAAAAGTGAAATGTTTGGGATTAATCAAAGACCTAGCCATCACCTTGTCTCAGCTGCCCATGAAGAGCATGATGATGGATATTGTGGTAGTAGATGTACACCCCAAGTTTGGCATGTTGCTCTCCAGAGGTTGGATCAAGAGATTAGATGTAACATTGCAAAATGATCTGTCCTATGCTACTGTCCTAGTTTTTGGAGGTGAGAATATGAGATTATACAGAGAAGTTCAGTTGGCTTATATCATCAGTGAAGAAAGGAATCCCACTAATCATCCCATCTATGTTGTCGACACTGATTTTGGAGCTTGTATTCTTCAGATTGAAGAATCCTAGTTGGCCTCCACGTAGCTTAAGAAACCGGTTTGCCATATCATAGAGGAAGAAGGCCCACAAATTTGGGACATGTTATTTGATGGAGCTTGCTCTAAGGAAGCTGTAGGTGTAGGTGTAGTCCTTGTGACCCCAACATAAAAATGCATTCATTTATCTTTCAAGTTAACTTTTCAAGTCACAAATAACATAACAGAATACGAAGCCTTGATATTGGGCTTAAACACTGCTAAAGAAATGGGCATCAAAGGTCTGAAGGTGTTTGGTGATGCAAACCTTATCATTCAACAAGTCAATAAAAATTTCCAAGTAAAGCATCCAAGGCTAAAAGCATACAGAGATGAGGTATGGAAGCTCATGGACTCTTTTAATATTTCCAGCATTTCTTACATCCCAAGAATGAAAAACCATCTTGTTGATTCCTTTGTTGTGTCTGATAGCACATTTATTCCTCCTTTGCCTCCTAAATTGACTTATGAAGTTAAGGTGAAATATAGACCATCTTTGCCTGACAGTGTAAAATACTGAAAGTTTTTGAAGATGACAATGAAATTGTTGTGTGTGGAGCATGATTGTTCAGAGGTCTTTGTTTCAGCCGGATGTATACCCGAGGAAGTTTGTACACCCCTCCACGCAGGGGGTGCGGGGGGGCCGATTCCCCCCCGGCTGGGGGGTCCGGGGGCCAGTGGTCCCCCGGCGAGGGCTTGGGGGTAGCACCACCGAAAGCTAAAAACAAATGTAAAATTGCCTTGTAAAAGTATAGTAATCTCTAGCCAATATGGGCCATTCATTAGAGGGATGATCTGACAGTAGAACTTATGTTTAGTTTAGGGTTTTTTTCCCTAGAAGGCAACCCCTCTCTTTGTATGAGGGCATTGTATTTCAAGCTGTGTAATAGATGTATATTCTCTGAGCGAGAAATAGAGAAGTAAGACTGTGAGAGAAAACAGAGGATATTACAGCGGATCTGCTGTAGGTTGTGTCACTTCATTTTGCTGGATAATATAAAGGAAGGATTGGTTGTTCGGGGTGGATGTAGCCCAAACTGGATGAACCACGTATATCTGTGTCTCTCTTGTTTTATGCGTTTTCTGTGTTTATATTTCTGCAATATTTTATGTGTTCCATTGCTCCATAATATATATTTTTCTAACAACTGGTATCAGAGCTGAAGGTCTATTTGGCTGATAAACTCACAGGAAAGAAGGGTTCCTGGTTTGAGTGGGAGCAATGAGGGAAGATGGTAAGTTTAGGGTCCAAAAATTTGATGGCCAAAATTCTCGCTGTGGAAGATACAGATGGAAGATTATCTGTATCAGAAAGATCTATACCTACCATTGGGCAGAAAAACAAAGATGCCAACGGGTATGACATATGAAGAATGGAACCTTCTAGATAGAAAGGCACTCGAAATAGTACGGTTGTGCCTTGCAGTGTCGATCGCCTTCAACATTTCGAAGGAACCAACAACAGAGGGTTTGATTAAGGCGTTGGATAAACTATATGAAAAACCCTCGGCCTCAAACAAGGTATTTCTTATGACACGGTTATTTAATATGAAGATGTCGGAAGGTGGATCTGTTGCAGACCATTTAAATGATTTTAATACTGTTACAAGTTAGTTATGTTTTGTAGGGGTAAACTTTGATGATGAATTTAGAGCTCTGTTATTCTTGTGCTCATTACCAGAAAGTTGGAATGGCTTAGTAATGGTCATTAGTAACTCCGTTTCTGGATCTAGTACTTTAAAGTTTGATGATGTTGTTGGTGCTATCCTTAGTGAGGAAATGTGATGGAAAAGCTCTAGTGAGACATCGGGTAATGATTTGAGTGTAGAATCTAGGGGAAGAAAAATGGAAAGAGGAAAGAGCTCAGGATATCGCAGTAAATCAAGGAAAGGCAGATCCAAGTCTAGATCGGGGATAGTGTGCTCAAAATGCGGAAAGAATGGACACCTAAAGAAAGGTTGTAGATCTCAGAAGGGAAAAGAAGGAGATGCACAACAAGAAAATAATCATGAAGAAAATGTGATAGGTGAGGTGTTACAAGATTCTTTGATTCTTTCTTACGAAAATATTACTGATTCCTGGGTGGTAGATTCAGGGGCCTCATTCCATGACACACCTCATAAGAAATATTTTCATGACTATATTCAAGGAGATTTTGGACAAGTCCATTTGGGTGATGATAAACCCTGTAAAATTGTTGGAATGGGTAAGGTTCTTGTAAAATAGTAGAATGGAAACCAATGGCTACTAAAGGAGGTAAGGCATGTTCCTGATCTAAAAAAAAATCTGATTTCAACAGGGCAGTTAGGCGGTGAAGGTTGTGTGACGACTTTCACAGATAAAGCTTGGAAGGTCACCAAAGGAGCCCTGGTAATAGCAAAAGGAAAAAAGGTTGGTACATTGTATTTATCCAATGGTATTTCTAACTCTGTTAATGCTTTAACTTCCAAAGGAGCAGATGCAGAATTATGGCATCATAGGCTCGGACACATGAGTGAAAAGGGGATGAAGATTCTTCACTCAAGGAATTTGTTGCCGGGTTTGAAGAATGTTGATTTGGACTTCTGCAAGAATTGCATTTATGGAAAATAGAAGAGAGTCAGATTTCTCAGAGTTGGGAAAGGAAAGAAGAGCGAAAAATTAGAGCTTGTGCATATAGATGTATGGGGACCTGCTCAGGTATCATCTCTCGGTGGCTCTCATTATTATGTTACTTTTATTGATGATGCAACTAGAAAAACTTGGATTTACTGTATTAAGAATAAATATGATGTATTTGATACTTTCAAGAAATGGAAAGCTTTGGTTGAGATTGAGACAGGAAAGAAATTGAAGTGTCTTAGATCAGACAATGGAGGTGAATATTGCAGCAAAGAGTTTGATAGGTACTATTCAGAGAATGGAATTTGCAGAGAGAAGATAGTTCCAAGAACACGACAAGAAAATGGTGTTTCAAAAAGGATGAACAGGACAATCATGGAGCGTGCAAGGTGCATGAGATTGCATGCATGATTGCCTTGACAGTTTTGGGCAGATGCTGTAGATATTGTTGTTTATCTAATAAACAGACGGCCTTCAAGTTCCTTGGATGGTGGTGTTCTGATGGAAGCATGGACAGGTAAAAAGTTAAACTTCTCTTTTTTAAGGCCTTTTGGTTGCTAGGCCTTTGTCCATATTGATAATGAAAATAGAACAAAGCTTGAGACAAAGTCAAAGAAATGTACCTTTATTGGTTATGGTGTTAATGATTTTGGTTATCGCTTATATGATTATGAAAATCAAAAAATCATTAGGAGCAGAGATGTAATATTCAATGAAAAGGTCTTGTATAAGAATCAGTTGTAGGAAAAGAAACAGGAAAAAGAAAACAAGGAATACACAGTTCTTGATGAAATCACTGGAAAAGTAAAGGTGCCTGAAAATAATAATAATCAACAGCCACAACAACAGCAACCACCACAATAGCAACAAGCACCCCAAACACCTGAAAGTGGTGTTAGAAGATCTACCAGGATAAGTAGACCCCCTGAACGATACTCTCCTTCATTATATTATTTATTGTTGACTAATTCCGTTGAACCCTAATGTTATGAAGAAGCAATGGAGGTTGAAAGCATGAAGAAGTGGGAGGTAGCCATGGAAGAAGAGATGGACTCCTTAAACCATAACCAGACTTGGGACTTAGTCAGGTTGCTTGCAGGTAAAACTACATTGCAGAATAAATGGGTTTATAGGCTGAAGGAAGAAGATGGTGGAAAACAGAGGTACAAAGCTAGACTTGTGGTGAAGGGGTTTGCACAGAAGAAAGGTATTGATTTTGATGAAATATTTTCTCCTTTTGCTAAAATGACTTCAATCAGAACTATTTTAAGTCTAGTGGGAGTTGAAGATTTGCATCTTGAGCGGTTAGATGTAAAGACAACATTTCTCCATGGGTATTTGGAGGAAGAGATATATATTCAGCAACCACAAGGATATGAAGCGAAAGGGAAGGAGAAACTAGTTTGCAGGTTGAAGAAGAGATTGTACAGCGTAAAACAGGCTCCAAGGCAGTGGTATCTAAAATTTGACAAGTTTACGTCTGAACAAGGTTATACTAGATGTCACTCTGATCATTGTGTTTATCTAAGAAAGCAAAATGATGGCAGTTATATTATATTGTTATTGTATGTAGATGGCATGCTTGTTGCAGGATCTAACATGCAGGAAATAAATGTGCTCAAAGGAAAATTGGCAAATTCATTTCCAATGAAGGATTTGGGAGCTGCAAAACAAATCCTTGGCATGAGAATAACTAGAGACAGGAAAAATTGTAAATTAACATTGTCTCAGAATGAATACATAGAAAAGGTGTTGAAAAGATTTAACATGCACAATGCAAAACCAATCAGTACACCTTTTGATATCCATTTCAAATATAGCAAGGAAATGTGTGAAAAGAACCAAGAAGACATGGATTATATATCTAAGGTTCCATATGCATCAGCAGTTGGAAGCTTAATGTATGCAATGATCTGCACAAGGCCTGATGTTGCACATGCAGTGGGAGTTGTAAGCAGGTACATGAACAATCTAGGAAAGGAACATTGGATGTCAGTGAAATGGATTCTCAGATATTTGAAAGGTACCACAAATCAAGCATTATGCTTTGGTGGTTCAAACATCTCCCTACAGGGATATGTTGATGTAGATATGGCAGGTGAAAGAGACAATAGGAGGAGCACTATAGGATATGTATTTACTATTGGAGGAACAACTATCAGTTGGGTTTCAAAAATCCAAAGTGTTGTTGCACTTTCAACAACAAAAGCACAGTATGTTGCTGCTACAGAGGCTAGTAAAGAAATGATTTGGTTATAAAGGTTTATGGGTGAACTGGGTAAGGAGCATGATAAGGGGACATTATACAGTGATTGATAAAGTGCCATTTATCTTGCAAAGGACTCGACATTTCATTCCAGGACTAAACACATACAGCTCAAGTACCATTTCATACGATCAGTGTTGGAAGATGGATGGTTGAAGTTGGAAAAGATACACACTAGCTAGAATCGTGCAGATATGCTATCAAAAATTGTAACCAGGGAGAAGCTGAGAACATTCTTAGTTTCAATTGGTCTTCAAGGATGACGATGGAGATGAAAAGAAAGAAAGTCCAAAATGGGAGTCATTGTCTAGATAATGAAGCAGCGATGGAGTTGCTACAATCATTCTCCAAGTGGGAGATTGTTGTGTGTGGAGCATGATTGTTCGGGGGTCTTTGTTTCAGCCAGATGTATACCCCAGGAATTCTGTACACCCCTCCACGCGGAGTGGTGCGGGGAGGACTTGTTCCCCTGGGGGATCCAGGGGGCCTATTCCCCCCGGTTGGGGGGTCCGAGGGCCAGTGGTCCCTCAGTGGGGGCTCAGGGGCAGCACCCCTGAAGCTAAAAATAGATGTAAATTTGCCTTGTAAAAGTACAGTAATTTCTAGTCAATCTGGGCCATTCATTAGGCGAATGATCTGATGGTAGAACTTATGTTTAGTTTAGGGCTTTTTTCCCTAGAAGGCAACCCCTCTCTTTGTATGAGGGCATTGTATTTGAGGCTGTGATAGATGTGTATTCTATGTGTGTGCGCAGAAAACAGAGTGGTGAGACTGTGAGAGAAAACAAAGGATATTACAGGGGATTTGTTGTAGGTTGTGTCTCTTCATTTTGTTGGATAATAGAAAGGAAGGACTAGTTGTTCGGGGTGGATGTAGCCCAAATTGGGTGAACCACGTATATTTTTGTCACTCTTGTTTTATGTGTTTCCTGTGTTTATATTTCTACAATATTTTATGTGTTCCATTGCTCTGTAATATATAATTTTCTAACAATGTGTTTTCTGTGTTTATATTTCTACAATATTTTATGTTTTCCATTGCTCCGTAATATATAATTTCCTAACAGAAGGATGTCCAAAACTTCCTCCTGCCTAACACATCTTCTAAAAATTTGATATTAGCTCAAGAGATTGGCCCCAATGCAAGTGAATGGGGCACTTTTCCTTATAATTATCCTCTTTTCCTTGGAGGATAGGTTTGGAGGGAAATATGCAGTTACTAAGTAGTTGGCTATGTCAACAAACCACAAAGAGAGAACTGAAATGGTGAATAAATTCTTCTCTAGTAGTTGGCCATCGACCATCCCTTCCTCACCTACAAGCAAAGTCAATCTCGACAAAAAAGTCTGCAACTACATTTTCTCTACGAGGCTTATCAATAATAGTTAGATCAAACTATTGTAACAAAAGTAACCATGTAATAATTCAAGCATTCACATTAGGCTTTTTCATCAAATATTTAATGGTAGCATGGTTAGCATGTACAAAGGTCTAGTAACTAGTAATGAAATGTCTAAATTTATTCAAGGAATGGGAAATAGCTAGGAGCTCCTTTTCAGTGACTGTGCAGTTCAACTCAACTATGGATAGGTTTTTTCTAATGAAGTAAATGGAATAAGGTATCTTGTCATCTATATGGCCCAGAGCTACTCCTATGGCTTTGTGAGAGGCATCGACATTTATGTGAAAAGGAAGAGACCAATTTTGGCGTCAAGGTAAAGGTGTAATAGTTACCTTGTCCTTTATGGTTTCTAGGGCCTCTTGGCAACTTTCTGAACATAAAAATATGGAATCCTTGGCCAATAGTACAAATAAAGCCAGGGCTACCTTTTTTATGTCTTTTATGACTCTCTTATAGTATCCAACTAAGCCTAAGAAACTTTTGACATCCCTCTGCTTCTCAGGAGTACAAACCGTCTTTATGATAACTATCTTATTTGGGTCTACCTATAATCCTTACTGGGATATTGAGTGACCTAGAATAGTCCCTGCATTCATCAGGAACTCACACTTCTTGGGAATAAGGGATCAGTTCATTTCAATGAATTTTTTTAATACCTTTCCCAAGTTAGATAGAGCTTCCAGGAAATCACACCCATAGGGGTTGAAATCATCCATAAAAATTTCCACAGAATCAGGGATTAGCTCTGCAAAGATGCTTGGGACTACCTCTTCAAAGTGGCAAGGGAATTGCATAAACCAAAAGGAAGGACCCTATAAGAAAACTTTCCCTAGGAATAGGGGAAGGTTGTTTTATCCTTGTCCTCTAAGCTGATTCAAATTTTATTGTAGCCATTGAATCCATTCAGGAAAGGGAAGAACTTCTTTCCTTCCATACCATCTAAGGCATGGTCAGTGAAAGCTAGAGGGAAATGGTCTCTTTTTGTGGCTTTGTTTAACTCTTGGTAATCCACACAAGTCCTCCACTTTCCATTTTTCTTTGGAACCAGAACTGGAGCAGACACACACTGAATATCTGAGGTGGGGTAAATGAGCCCTGCATCCAACAACTTATGTAGTTCTTCTTTGACTATATCCTTGAGGTTTGGGTTCATTCTACTCCGAGGTTGGTACACTGACTTTTGGCCTTCCTTGATGTAAATTTGTTGAGTACAGAGCAAATGGTGCACTCCCTTCATTTCCTTGTAACTCCAGGAAAAGGTATCCAAGTGATTCCTTAGCATGTCACATAACTCCTCTTCCTCATGTACGATTTTCAATGTTCTTTCTAGGTGAATTTCTATCAACTTAACATGACTAGGGCTTCAGTCAGCTAAGCATAGACCATTCCAAGGGTTATCTTTTTCTTCTTTCAGTAGCTCCATAAGAGACATGGTGTTTGGGGGTTGATTCTAGAGGATTTGCTCAATCATGTAATCTTCATAAGGTTGTCGCCTTCCTATAGTAGCATCTAGGGTAAATATTAGGGAAGAGTAGAATTCATCTTCTTCCTCAGCTTATAACCATAAAGGTAAGTCATGCTCCAAATATGGTTGAGCAGGAGGGTACAATACTAATTAATTGGACAGATGCACATTTTTAATGGTCATATTCCCATACTTGAAACTTATGTAAGCATCGACAGTCGCCAACCATGGCCTCCAAAGGATGAGAGGATAACCATTGAACTTATTTTTGGGTTGAATAACTAAGGACATAGCAGGACATTGCCAGGAATCAGTGGAGACAATCACATCCTCAACAACTCCCTTAGGAGCTACTGTTGACCTGCCCACAAGCTGCAAGATTGATGTGGTCTTTCTTAATGATCCATGGAAATTTAGTTTAAGCAAAGTCTCCTTAGTCATGACATTGATGGAAGTCCCAAGATCGATGAAGGTATGGGGGACAATGGATCCATCATTGTCTACATCTAATGTAGGACTTCGAGGATCTACATACTTTGGGAAAATCACCCACCCCAACATTAAGTCAGAAAATAGTCCAATGACATTAATGGTAGGAGTGTATTTCTTTTGCCTTCTTGTATATTTGAAACACTTCTTATTTATTAAATTATTGTAAATGGGGACAACTTTGATAGCTTGGAGAAGCAAGATTTTAACATAGATTTTTCAGCTCACCCAAAAGTTCAATCTCTTTTGGGGTGTGTTGAACAGGATGGTTAGTCTCTCAGGAAGAGGAAGTGGATTTTCTTAAGGGATAATTTCCTCCTTTTCCTCTTCATGTTCACCAGCTGGAGATGGAGTTTGATTATCTGGAAGAACTATTCCAAACCTAAGGTTAATTTCTTGAATTTCCTTAGCATAGGCAGGGTAGGATGTTTCTCCACTGTAGACCAGTTGTGTTTGTTTGTTGTTTGGGTTATGATTTGGTTGGGCAGACATCTAAGGTTTTTTAGGTGGAGCAGGGTGTACGAGATGTGGTTGAGATGGAGATGGAGGTGGAGGTATTAAAGTCGGAGGTTGGTTGTATGGGGGCCTCCACCCTCTGGATGGTGCATTCCATTGAGGTTTTGAAGGGGAATATGGTTAAAATGGTTGGTTGGTATGTTGGCAATAGTATTGATGTGCAAATGAACAGGGAGAAGGTGTGGACCATGAAGGATGAGCATGAGGTCACCAAGGGGAAATGGATGTATTCTTATTATGGTTGTAATATGAATAGTATACCCCTTGCAAGCCTTGTTGGTATGGTCTGGGTCCTTGAGACCTCCTTTGGTTGATGTAGCAGAGTTGTTCAGTCATCCCTTTAGTTCCTTGATACACTGCCTTTAATCGAGGAAGAGAAGGACACTTATCTGTGGAGTAGCTTTCCTCACAAACCAAGCATATTTCTATAAGATTTAATGGACATTAGTTCCTAGGATGCCTTCTAGTCCATCTATTGGAGAAGATAGCTAAGGCTCTCTCTTCTTCCTCCTACTTCCTCTTGATCTGCATGGTGTCCATTTGGAGATAAAGGGTATGCATCATTTCGCTCCTAATTTCTTCCAACATATTCCGAATTTAACGTTTTATGGATGTGTTGGAGGAGGACGAATTGGCCAAAGCTTGACTAGCCCTACCCTTCTTTCTAGCTACCCTAGAATGATTCCTGAAAATTGTCTTGATATCATAATAGGGTAACTGATAGATGTCCCCTCCTGAGATTAGGTTTGGGGTTTCTAGGAAATCTTCGTTGATCCCCCTAAGAAGGACTATCTTAAGAAATTTAGGATCAAGGGTGCACTTGACCCTTTTGTAGCTAAGTTGGAATCCTTCCTCATAATCTTCTAAATATTCATCATGTCCCAAGGTCATTCTAAAAATTTCCTCTTTGGTATATTTGGACCCACAGTAGTCCTATACTTATTTTGGAATGCTCGTTCCATGTTGTTGGGAAAAATACTGGGGGGGGGGGTGAATTAGTATTTTCAAATCAATAACTTTTTACATTTCATATTCAGATTTCTATACACGACTTTACTGAAAGGAAACTACGTGTGTAGGTGATTGTTCTTAATACAATTAGTGTATTTCCAATGAACTTGTGATTCATTTAATTCAGGATATGTTGGTCTTCAGCCAATGCATTAGAATTTTATTAAACATTAGATTAATAACAAAATAAACTATCACACATAAGAAACACACATGAACACGAGGATTTAAGGTGGAAACCTAATGTGGGAGAAAACAACTTGTTGTTGTTATCTCTGTCTTCTTTTTAATATAAAGAAACATTTGTTCACAATCTTGTACTAGCGAAAACTCATACCAGTATAGAGGAACCCACCTGTAGAAGGCTACAACCTTCACTCATTCTATAGCTTCTCCTCGAAGGGAGCTACCACCCCTAGTTCTTGTACTGGTGTAAACTTGTACTAGTACGTAGGCACCAACCTGTAGAAGGCTATAACCTTCACTTGTTGTCTAGCTGCTACTGGTAGAGAGCTCTAACCCCTTGATCTAATCAGCAACTACTACTGGTAGGAATCTTCAACTTCCTCACTGATGGCTCCGAGCGTCAGCATCCTCCGTGGACCACGTTTCATCAAATTTTCAAACTTGATCCACCTCCTTCAATACATCATAACTTGTAGGCCATTTTTCATCAAATTTTCATACTAGACCCATTAACAACACTTAATCTCAATATAAAAAATCAAACTGTAACTCATCACTATAACACACTCATCCAACTTTGACACATTTGAATCAATCATTCATTAAAAACCCAATTATCATTATCTGATATAATTGAAACCCAATAATCAAGTTTTGAATCAACCACAACTGAATTAATCAATCGTTGAATCTTGTTACACAACTGAATTAGCCACTCATCAGTTTCTAATACAACTGAATCATTCACTCAAAATCCAATCAACCGACACTTAAGAAAAATTCAACTAATCAACTGGAACAGTGAGATCATTGTAATCAATGCACATAGTTGAAACTAGAACACTGCATCAACAACCAGAACCAACTGCAACCTCACAAATCATATGTCAGAATTTACACACTACTTCAATGTGGACAACCTACATTTATATGCTACTTTATATAACTCAACTTGCATATACCTCTAAATCTACTCAATCATAGAACTTTTGAACTAGAAAATGTACTAACAAAAGACATTCAGAAGATCTACTATCATATTGCAGAGTTATAAATAGATAGTAGAAAAGATCACCCTTCTAAATCAATCAATCAATCATCTAGACTCAATCTCCTTATACAATTAGTATAACTTCACATCTATTGATGACAAAGAACAATAAAACAACAACACTAATCAGATAGATCAATTATTTCTAAACAACAAGCCCTTCCTCTGCATACACTACTTGGAAGTGCTAAATCCGCATGTATACGCACCTTCACCCAGGCTAACATGCATATAGATCCACAAATAATGACTTATAACTTCACAACTTTTGAAACCTTTAGATATACCCAGATCATAGTGTTTAAAGGATAAATCATGTCTTAGTACTCATATCTAGCCTTTCCATTTTTAGATCATACAATGTTAAGTCATTTCAGGTCTCATGATCCTGATCCAAGATTGTACCCAAGGATGCAAAAGATGTTTCATATCTATATCATAACCATAGCCCTTAGAACACAAAATATACTTCAGATATAAGTATTCATGAAAAACCCTTTCACTTTCACATTTAACCCTTTGATTTTCTCCTCCTTATATACTTAGAGCCTTTTTCAATACCATGGACCAAAACAACACTTAGATCCTATGGTCTTCTTAGACGGGATCAAGTAACCATTATTCCGCTCACTATTATGGGATAATACCATGGTATGGACCCTTGTTATTCTTTAAGCTTAAATTTTCATCCCATACACGCTTTTCCTTCTGTTAAAATATGTGCATACCTATACGCTCCTTTCATTCTGTTTACCCATGTGTATACATGACTTGAACTAGTTTAAACAACGTATGCAACTGAAAACATTCTCTTTCCTCAATTTCTTGATTTTGATCTAATTCCTCTGAATTGCCATGCATTCTATCATATCTGTAAACACATCTTGTTAACTTTCAACCTTATCATTCTTTTGAACTGATCCCATTTCATCAAATAGGTTGTCATCAAGGACAACTCATCGAATAGGTTGCCATCAAGGAAAACACTAACAATCTTTGTGTATCAAACTTCTGATTCTATGATATAAACCTTCGACCATCATTCTGCTCCATTATTCTATTATTTTGTTCCATTGTTGTGTTAGCTCTGAATTCACCCATTACAATGTGAGGTTCCATCATATATCACTTAATCATTTCTGAATGGGTCTAAGGATACATTTGGTTACCATCTATGTGAATTTCCATCAAGGACAGCACATGTACCATAATGCCATCAATCTCCCCTTTTAGACTTGATGGCAACCATATGGGTGTTGATTGCTTCAAGTTGTAGAAACTGTTAGATATATCAAACAAAACCAAGATTCCCTCCCACTTTGACATCAGTAGAAAAGGGTGGACGAATATATTCTCCCCCTTAGTACATGCTAAGATGCACTATATTGTCCATGCTCCCCTTGAGCACATGCATAGTTTGCATAAATATTTTTCCAAAGAATAAAATGACTCTATAACTCAACTATGTGAGTATGACATTCCTATCACCAATGGCATACATACATCAATCTCCCAACCAAGTGGGGATACATATTTGACTCAACCACCCAACCAAGTGGGATTACATGATCTCAAATGTCAATACATGACATAATATGACAATTATCACATCAAATGATATACATGGAATTTATAACAAAGACAAAATATAAAAACAATACCATGATAGTTATCAGTAACTATCATACGTCATATTTGATCTGCACCATAAACATTTATTAGCAGCATCAACAACTTGTATATATCCATCATCAGTTCACAAGATAAGTCACTGTAGCATTAATATCATCAACCTGTCACTAATTATGCCATATATAGATATCAATTCATCATCTTAACCTTATCAATATCAACTTACTCCCTTTCCTTAGTAGAAAAAGCCTTATGTTTATCCAAAACATAACCTTTTGTGAATCAATTAAACATATGCCATATCTCTAAGAAGTGATACAAAACCATTCACATCGTATCATATATATGTAAAAACACCATAGTCATCATTCATGACCATCACATCATTATTGTAGCAAGAAATGCATGACCTTTTGATAATAAACCTCAATATGTAAACCATATATCATCATTAGGGATTTTTCCAACACCCTGCATCTAATAAACATCAAGCATGACAATCAAAATATGTGCAAATCAAGCCTAGTAAGAGGTCATTATCATTATGTGATTAAGTAAGTCATATCTCCAAATAGCCATGACTTCATGAAACCTTCAATAACACCATTCTCTTGCCTAATTTACATCATACAAGAGGATCTTTTCTACCAACATCACAACTTAAGTAATCATCCATGTATCTTGCATAGCGACAAAAATATGTATCTAGCTTCTCATCAATGTGAAAAGAAAATCATGAGCTCACAATCATTTTTCAAACTTTATTGATACATCAAGAGCAACAATCGTCAAATAATATGCCACGTGAGAGCCAAGAACTATAGAAATCCTCATTCATAACTACACCATATGAAATTTATGCATCTTTGAAGGCATGATGATAGCAACATAAAATAAATGAGTGACACTTGTCATGATCAAATAATGAATTTCTGTACTCAAGATTTTTTCTTCTCCTTGAATTTATGAAGATCACCGTGTAAGCAACGTAACTTATGTACTATATGCATCATCAAAAGAATCATCTGAGTCATCCATAAAATTGGATCAGAAAAACAACTATGTGACATAAGAAATATAAGTATCATCTGAGATTTCCTCATAGGAATCCCATGCCTGTAGCGTAATATGATGCATCATTTAAACATTTCAGAAAGATAAGCATCATCACCATTGATAAGCATCATTATGTACCAAGGACTTCGAAAGTAAGCATAATGCCAAAAATGCATTACTAGAAGCATAACAAATGCTCCCCATGAACCTATGCCAATTGTTCATTATCATATCTAATCATTGCATATGTCAGTAAGAATCATTAAGGCATCATCATCAACCAATTATACCTCAAGTCATCAACAACTTATGAGGGTCAAAATTACTTCAAGATAACATCCGTGGACTGTAACCGTCAATCAAAAAAATAAAAAACACAATTGATAATTGACTCAACCATATGAGACCCCTTTTTATGAGTTTTTCCCACTGCTTCTTCATCAAACCAACCTATACATGATTTTGTAGTTTCTAAATTGTGTATATACGTGACCATACTTCATAAGATTCGTGTATGGAAGGTGGAGTATTGAAATTTCATACTTTCAACTCCACCTAAGATTGTTCTGACTGTACCTGATCCTAGAACATCAGTTCTAAGAATATCATTACCACGATTTTTCTTCATTAGAGACTTCATTTTATTGCTATATTCATTTTCATCTTTGAAAGAGTAGAGAGAAATATCACACCTTATCTAATATTACTTTTTTGTATTCTTGGTGGATTCATATTTTTTTTCAAATTTTCTAATATAAATGTGATTATTTGATTGCTTATCATATTATCAATGAAAATCCATAGACTTGTCCATGCATTCCTCCACTATATGTCCAAACTTTTTACACGAATAACATCTTATATGTTTCATATTCCTTCTATAGGAATCAATGGCTTTGTGACCAAACATATTGCAAGAAAAACAATATCCCTTAAAGTACCTAGAAGTAGATGATTTTGCTGTGAGATGGTTATTAGCTTGAAAAATTCTACTTCTGCATCTCACTGTAACATGTCAAAAATTATGACATATAGAACATTCAACATTATTCATCACAAGAAAGAATCAATTAAAAATTCTATAGTTAGGAGAAAAATATTTTATTTCAAGACTTCCCTTCCTTGGTTGTTGATGGGATTGACTCCTTGTCTCCTTGTTGAGAATTTCATATTTTGCATTAGAATTCCTTCCTCAGTTGGCGAGCTATATTCACCTTTAATAGTTTCATGAAAGAAAACACCAGATTTGATGGGAGGAGATCTTTGACTACTATGAATATTATTCAATATCTTAGTACTATCATGAAACCATAAAAGTTTATCCTTTTCTTCTAATTTACCTTTTAGGATATTTACCTTAACTTTATATTTCTCTTCCTTTTCTAGGTACTGCTTCCTCATGATTTCTTCAAATTTTCCTCCTTCTTCCACTTGTCGTCTTAATTTGAGAATCTCATTTTATTCTTCTTCAAATGCTCGAAGTAGTTCCTCATTTTTCTTATTTCATTTTCTGACATCTTCTTATAGAGAGATGACCTCAACTTCAAGACCTTCACAATATCTAGTTCTTTCTTTAAGTTCATTGATTGTTGTATCCTTTTCATTAACTTCATTTCTCAATTATGTCACTTCATCCTGCAGTCTTTTACATTGATCTTCTTTTTCCTTGTATTGCTTCCTTACTTTTTTTTTTTCTGTCCTCCAACTAAGTTTTTAACCTGGTAACCTGTTCTTTGTAGGAACATTCCCTTTTATTAAATAGATCTTGTTGATCTCTAATTTGATCAATGAGCCTTTTAACTTCTACTTCTATTAGATTTCTTTCACTTTCACCCATAACGACAAACTCAGTTGTTTCACTATCATATTCATTATCCTCAATATTCCATGAACAGAGAAGTGTATCACCAAACGACCAAAAATTAGTACCTCATAACTATTTTGCTTGTCATCTCCCTTTTGAGGTGATTCTGAATATGAAAAACTACTTCCACCTAACAGCCAATCATCTCTCCCATTGTCACTATTCCTTTGAGATGTCTTCTTCCTTTCAGGTGCTTTCTTCTTTTACTTCTTTCCCATTGTTACAATGGATCTCCTTCAAGCGATCAAGCTTCTTCCAAGAAACCCACTCTGATACCAATTGTTGGGAAAAATATTGAGAGGGGGTGTGAATCATTATTTTCAAATCAACAAGTTTTTACAGTTCATATTCAGATTTCTATATGTGACTTTACTGGAAGGAAACTATGTGTGTACGCGATTGTTCTTAAGACAATTAGCATATATCTAGTGAACTTATGATTAAATTAATTCATCATATGTTGGTATTCATCCAATGCATCACAAATTTATTCAACATTTAGATAAACATTAACCATGTGTTGTAATAACAAAATAAACCATCACACATAAGAAACACACAAGAACACAACGATTTAAGGTGGAAACCCAATGCGGGAGAAAACCACCTGTTGTTGTCATCTTTGTATTCTTTTTAATATAAAGAAAAAGTTTTTACATTCTTGTACTGGTTGAGACTCACACTAGTATGTAGGCACACACCTACAGAAGGCTACAACCTTCACTCGATCTCCAGCTTCTACTGGAAGGGAGATACAACACCCTCTTTCTTGTACTGGCGTAAACTTGTACCCGTACGCAGGAACCAACCCGTAGAAGGCTAAAACCTTCACTCTTTCTCTAGCTGCTACTGGAAGGGAGCTCCAACCCTCTGATTCAATCACCAACTACTATTGGCAGGAAGCTTTCACTTCTTCACTGAAGGCTCCAACCGGCAGCTTCCTCCATGGATCATGTTTCATCAAATTTTTAGATTGGATCCACCTTCTTCAATACATCATAACTTGTAGACCACGTTTCATCAATTTTTCATACTCGATCGATTAACAACACTTAAGCTTAATATGAAAAATAAAACTACAAATCATCACTGTAACAAAGTCATCTATCTTTGACACATCTAGATCAATCAATCACTGAAAACCCAATCATCAATCTCTAGCAAAACATAAACCCAATCATAAATTTTGGAATTAACCACAACTGAATCATCCAATCATTAATTTATGATACAATTGAGTCATTCACTCAAAATCCAATCAATTGACACTTAATAAAAATTAAACTAATTAACTAGAATAGTCAGATCACTATAAGTAATACATAGAGCTGAACCTAGAGCACTTCATCAACAACAAAAACCAATTGCAAACTCAAAAATCATATCTCAGAATGTATATGCTACTTCAATGAGGACAACCTATCTGTATACAATACCTTTTATAACTCAACCTACGTATACCTCTAAACATATTGAATCATACAACTTCTCAACCAAAAACTATACTAACCAAACAAATTCTGAATATCTACTCTCATATTACAGATTTTTAAGAAGATAGCAACAAATATCACCCTTCTTACTCAATCAATCAGTCAGCCAGAATCAATCTCCTTATACAATCAATTTAACTTCAGATCTAATGAGGACATCATTGCCAAACAGTGGTAAAATGTCAACACTAATAAGGTAGATCTGTTATTTCTAAATAATAAGCCCTTCGTTTGCATATGCTACTCAAAAGTTCCAAATCGCATGTATACACTCCTTAACTGAGGCTAGCATGTGTATAGATCTGCAAATAATGACTTATAACTTCGTAGCATTTCAAGACTTCAGATATGCCCAGATCATAGCATTTAAATGATAAAATATGCATTAGTACTCAGATCTAGCCTGTCCAATTTGAGATCATACAATGATAAGTCATTTCAGGTCTCATGATCCTGATCTAATATTGTATCCAAGGGCATGCAAGATGTTTCAGATCTATATCATAACCATAGCCCTTACAACACAAAATATACTTCATACAGAAGTATTCATGTAAAAACCTTTCACTTGCAAATTTAGCCCTTTGATTTTCTACTCGTATAATTATAGCCTTTTTCAATACCATAGACGAAGAAAAAACATGGAACCTATGGTATTCTTAGGCAAGATCGAGTAATTTTTATTTCGCTCAATGTTGTGGGATAATACCATCATATGGACCCTTGCTATTCTTTAACCTTAATTTTCCATCCCATCTGTGCTTTTCCTTCTGTGGAACTGCGTGCATACATATACACTCCTTTTATTCTATGTACCCATGTGTATATGTGACTTGGACTAGCTTAAATAATTTATACAACTTAAAACTTTCCCTTTCCTCAATTTCTTGATTTTGATTCAATTCCTATGAACTGTCATGCATTTTTTCATATCTATAAACACATCCTATTAACTTTCAACCTTATCATTCTTCTAAACTGATTCCATTTTATCAAATAGGTTGTCATCAAGGAAAACTCATCAAGTAGGTTGCCATCAAAGACAACACTAACAATTTCCCTATATCAAACTTTTGATTTTGTGTTGTAAAACATTGACCATCATTTCGTTCAATCATTCTATTCTTTTGTGCTATTACTTTGTTGCCTTTAAATTGATCTGTTACAATGTGAGTTGCCATCATACATCACTTTATCATTTTTGAACTGACCTAAGGATACATCTGGTTATCATCTATGTGAGTTTCCATCAAAGACAACACATGTACCATAATGTCAACACATCTTACCCCAAGTGGTGATATTGTCCATAGGTAAACCCATGCACTAGTGCATTGTTGGATCTTTGAGAGTGGATGTGAACAACTTAAACTTCTGAGCATCATTGGTGTAATCATAAGTTTTGCATATGACAACAAAATGGAAAAAAAAAAGTATCCATCTCTTTTGAGGTCAGACCGTGGAAGTGAGGAAGAGCGTAGTCACATATGTTTTTCATCCTAGCAAACCCCATTAGTTTCTTTGATAGGAAAAGCACCCTCAAGTCTATTTTCATCTCCTTCTCTATATCCAACCCCATTTCTATTTTCAGCCATGGTGTAAGTTGGTGGAATGGTTTCTTCTTCTTTCCCAATAGGGTCTTCAAAAATATCTAGTTTTTTTCCTAATGGGTCCTCTAGCTCACAACCACATAAGAAGAGGGAAGGGTGGTTCTTTGATGTAGTTTGTGTATTTGGAAAATTTTTCCCTCAGTTGTCTCTAATCCTATGATGCATGAAAGGATTTTGTTTTTTTATTGAGAGGTTTTTTTAGAACTTCTTGCAAAATGTAAACAAAGCAAAACCAAATTGCATGACTTGGTCAATGGAACTAATTGCAGAATTTGAAAGAAATAATAACTAAATTGCAACTGTCTACTAAATTGAACTAGTTGGAGAATGAGAAAGGAATAAGGAAAGAAAGAAAGAAAAAATCACATCTTATCATACATCTCCCCGACAATGGTGCCAAGAAGTGATGAGTGTCAGTATTTCATTAAGAAGGGTACAACTCCCGAGGCTACCAACTTTACTTCATCAACCTTGTGTTTGTACAAACTTGGAGGTGACAGTGTTGTATACACAAATAGATGTAATGGTTTACTCTATTCACTTTTGAACTAGGGTGATAGACCACTAGGGTTTCTCAAACCATTCTCGTATTGACTATAAGAAGTATGACTACCAAATGGAGAAGGAAAAATTATCCCTAATGAAATAAAAGTAATGTTGCCTACTTTAAGGAATGAAAGACTAAATTGGAAGATGCTTGTAAAGTGACATGAAACCCTTTACCTACTCATTGACTCATTTTTCTTGCAAAATAAACCTAGCTTAACCTTATTTATAACATGTGATAATATAAACAAACTGAGCATGGAATTTGATCTACGGAGTATTATAACTACTGCATGCATGTTTTCATTTAGAAATTGTAAAAAAATCTATTTTGTAAGGTAATCTTCAATTGTTATTTGAAAGGGGAGACATGTATGGAGGAAGAATTCTAGACTGGTATTAAGGGTATGGAAGCCAAGTGGATGCGTAATCTAGCCTTAAATGACATTTTTTCTAAATTCAGGCTCAAAACATGGTGCTATAGTTTTTTTGTCGTATTACTATGAGATGTCCCAATTTTACTACATGTTGCCCTATTTTACTACAAGAAACAAGCCGAAAGTTGAGGAGGTGGTATGGAAGGTGGAATGAAGTGTGGGAATGGTATATGATAGGTGAATAAGGCATAGAGGAGGTGACCACTATCCAGGGCTCAATCTAATGATTCAAGATGCTTAGATTTTCTCAATGGAAATGGAAATTTTGCTTACAAAACAAGAATTCCAATTTAGGGTTTAGTGGAATTTGGCAACGTGGGTGGATAAGGCTTGGATGAGGAAAATGAGATGAGGTATCCCAACAATTTGTATGGTCGTGCAACAACATACATTCTTGTCTTCATTTATGCACAAATTCATTTATACATGTGAAAGATTTATTAAATGGAAGAAAACAAAGTTATTACCATCTAGTGAATAAGTTCATGAATGGAAGTGATTTCAAACTAGTGCAAAACTTAAGAGATCAAAAATGAAAATTGTAACTGATCCTAAGAAACTCAAAGATAATGACCTACTCATCAAGAAACCATAGATTATGTAGAAAAGCAAGAAATCTATATTTTGGCTGTATGAATGGAACCCTCAAGTCATGATCCTATAAGGGAGATGAGGTGAAATCCACTATCACTAGCTTTTCTGGAGTGCCTTCTATCATAATGATAGCACTAATCTAAGTAACCACAAATGGAAGAAAACTATTTAGACATCTAAATACTTGCAAATTAAAAAAACCAAAATCACTTCAACAACTAGCTATGGATGTAATCTAAGCATACATATACAAAAGCAGGAACATCTACTGCTAGGGTTGGGTGCTAACCCAAGAGATTCAACTCTCTGAGCCAACTCAGTGTTGGATCAAGGGAATGCTTCTCATTTTCATTAAAATATCAAAAGTACATAAGAGTCATCAATCACAATGTGTTAGCTCAAAAATTCCTCTTGGCTACAAGAAAAAAAGTCGAATCCTAATGGGGACTTTAGGTCTTCTTATTTATACAAATGGAGTTACCAACAACTTCCTTAAATTTAGGGAGGCTTGTCTCCCAAACTTTAGATCAACTGGTCTTCAACTGTCATTGGCTTGGCTACCAATTGTCTTAATGGCTCAGATGCTTGTAACTCTGAGCTGACGACATCTCGTGCAGGAATATTAGAGTGAGTGAAGAGTTAAGGAGGGAGATACAATCTTCTAAAACACATGTTTCTTGTCTACTTTGAGCTTCTGCACTTTAATTAGCCAAAATTTTCTCCAAAACCTCAATTAACGCACATTAGAACATAATACATGACATCTCATCTTTACCCTTCTAACTAATAAAAATATGACACAACATGTAAATAAATGTGATAAAAGTTTATTTTAGTAAGCTCGACAGTGGCATTAAGGTCCATATAACTTACCCATTCATGAGCCTCATCAATAACCTTTACCTCTCTACATTGTTGATCGTTGGTAAGATGGGACCTGACAATAAGTTAGGGCTTTATATACCTATGGTTGAGTCATTGTGAGATGTATTATTGCAAAAAGGCGAAGAGGCACAACGCGGTAAATGTGTATGTGGGAAAATTTTTTAGTAGAAGTTTATTTTGTGTGTTAATTTATCTTCCTTTCCAACACTTGTCAAATATAGTTTTTATGCAATGTAGAAATATTATCTATGAAAATATTGAAAGCCTTGCAGTCACTAAAATATACCCATGACATTTCATTTTGTTAAATCCTCGATAAAAATTCTATTGATCTCTAGTTTGAGATGAAAGTGCTCAATTTTTTGAATTATTAATCCTCCTAGAAAACAAATAGTTGACTCTTCATCATCTATAAAAAGGGTTGCAAGTATAGGTAGTCCTTTTCGGGCAAGTCAAAGGAGAAATTGGAGAGTAGTAATAATTCATTGACGTCAATTATGGCAAGAAAATATTTTTTTTCATTTTATTATAGTTTCGACTGTAGTCCCATCAATGAAATTGTAATAGCCTAACCACATGCATAGGTTTCTACTCTTGTTGGCCTGATCTTGATATTTTGTAATTTTCAATCCCCACCCATCAGGATGTAATCACCCCAAATATTTTGAATTCCATTATTGCTATCCTAGTCTTACATAATATATAATCCCTCCATTTAGAGTTCTCAACAAATATTCTTGGATGTTAGAAAACATAGCTTGACGTAGCTACAAAATAAGATAAATAAACAAATAATGTTCTTCTTATGTAAAATTTATCATAGCTAATTTATCTATAGAATCTTCAGAGTTTTGATTGAGACGTTAAGGAGTTTCGCTCTCCATAGCAAGTCTGCATGGAAAATATTACTGGATAATCACAAATAGTAAGGAAGAGTTTATCAATTTTATTTGTTGGATTGTGTACCCAGTTGCTAGGGAAGAGTTGAATCTGTGATCCATCACTTTGGCTTTGGAATCAATATATGAAAGTTATGCTATATTGGGGTTGTAGAGCTTCTCAAAGAAATTCCTTATTATGTTAATATGAAATGAGAGGAACATAGTGCTAATATTGATTAGTGCAACATTAGATGTTGCCCGTGTACTCAAGCAGGTTTTTGACTAAGAGGCTTAAAGCATGGAACTATATAGATACAAACCTTATAGTCTAATTCATAGGGCTAAAGCTAGCCCAATCCATGCCAATTGCATGGATGACTGAGGGAATAAAACAACCACATTTGTGCCAACATTGTAGGAGGTGAGCTTACCGAACACCCATTCAAAGAGGAAATGCCACTACTTAGCTTCCCATAGGCAAGGCACTACATTATATTGTTCCACAAAAGAATGTTACAACCTTTTAGGATTGAGTGAGAATGGGTTCTGTTCTAAGAAGGCCACCTTAACATGAAGCACATCTAGTTATCTATGGATAGCAGAAACTATTAACTCTCTACTTCTAAGATCGCCCTCTTGGATATCATCTTCTCAAAGAATACTTTAAAACCTACCATTGACTGTTTGACCATTTGATGTTCCCTTTATGTATGTTGTATGTATGTATTATCTGCATTTAGTCTATAGTCCCCCAAAATTCATAGCTATACTCAAGAATATGTGGGGAAAACCTTGATGAATTTGTAAAACATGCATGGTGGACACATTGCTTCTATAGAATCAAATACTTCATTAATGTTTTCCCCTACCCCTAACTCAGTGGTCTCAAGTTTCGTATGAACATTGATTTACTTCATTAGCAATAATAAGTAATGAATCCATTGGAATACTTATGAAACCTAGAGGAAAGGAGGCTAGTATCTACAAATCCATTGATAGATTTATCAAAAGGTTATTTTGAACTATTTTTTGAATTCTCTAAGCCTGCATTGAATAGAAGAGAAAGACTAGAACAAACGAGGAAGCCACTTGCCTAGAAAAATGAGACAAATATCACTCATAAGTGAAACCTAGAGTACATGCAAGTCCCTTTTTATATTTGTGACTACATTTATCACTTCCAATTAAAAAGCTATTACACTTATTAACCTTTTATTTAAGAAATCGTAAATTACGATTAAAATTATTTATAGGCCATTTGTCAGTCCTACAAATTCTATATTTATTATGGGGAATTTCATTTTTAGGACATGTCGTAGGATAGGTCAAGTAATTGGTTAGGTTTGCTTCATTTGGGGAGATGGAATTTACTATGGTGAATTTTACATTTAGTATAGGTTGGGAAGTCCGTTAGATTTTCTTCATTTGGGAAGATAATTAGTGGATATTTTTAGAATTATCAGGGATATTGCATGTGCAAAATAAATTGAAATGGGATGTGGTGATATTTCATGTGGCTCTTGATGGATTTTCCAGTGGTTTGAGACTTCAATTTTCAAGCCCTATTTCTAATTCAAAATACATAACATATGTTGTTATCCCATAGGAAAAATTTGAGGAAACATTCCTTGCACATCTCCATTTTGATTGGTTTGGCCAACAATGGCATCAGTGTGAGTCCATTGTTTGAGTTGAATTTGCAGGACCACAACGAGAAGAAAAATAAAAAGTTCATAGCCATTTGGACTTGGCACATGAGATTTTGGTAAGTCATAATACCTTGTGATTGTCTCTTACAAAAAATTTGAATATGAAGAATACAAATTTTTATACAGAATGCAAAAAACTAGCCAAGATGTTTGATTACCATAGTATACATATTACATATTTGTATTTGTAAAGTTAAAAGGAAACATTAAAAAAAGTATACACATATGGATGTAGAAAGCCTTGTAAGTTCTAAGTCTACTAACAATAGAAAAAAGTTAAGAAAGTCCAGTTGATATGGGAAATATTTTATGATATTGTGACAGGAAAAGCATATATGTTACCAACCCAGTACTTAATTTTAACAAAGAAAATTTATATCACCACCATTGTATTAAATATATCTAGAAAACATGCAAAATTCCATTACCATCACATCAACCTCACTATAGTCAGAAGCTAATGAAAGACGTCGTTAATTTTTTATTCAACAAATTGGAATCCATGGGTGAAATACTAATAGGTGGTTCCATGTTCTACTTCACAAGATGAATAAGTAATATCAGAAACATTGTGGAAATGTATCTTACATGTCATCTCTATTTTTCATAATTGTGTGGAAATGGTTTTATTTTTTGTTATTGTTGTTTTACATGTTTGAGAAAATGAATATTTTCATACATTGTTCAAGTTGGGAAATATTTTCCAATATGTCCCCAGATATTTCCAATAAGTTATATCACAAACCCTCGACAATATATTTTCACATAATATAAGTAACATTGTCATTTCTTCCAAACTTTTGGCATTAACAAAATTTTTCTCTTTATTTTTGTGTTTGTTTTCTTTTTATTCGAGCAACATTTGTTCATATACAGAAGGTTGTACAACCATGTATCAATAAATAATGGCTAACCTATGCAAATAGTTCAGTAATTTAATAACATGAAGTAGATATTGGGTTGAAAATATAAGTAACTAGATTAATAACATAGGAACTAAGAAGCCTCCTTGCAAATGAATTTAGTATGGGAAAGAACTCAGTGTTTGTTTCTCTAGAAATTAAAAAAAAAACATGTGCATAACATTTAGGCACTAACTCACTCTTATAACCAAATTCTCATACTATAACCTTTTTGTGCTCTAGTTCCAATAAGGTTAGTTGATTGCTACCGAACTGCCTACAATTGAATTAAGATTCGACGAGTTTTAAGCATATGAAAGAAGTAATTGTGTGCATGATAAAATTATCCTTGTTTGAATTAATTCGTTTACTTTGATTGATTTCTTGGTTTGATTTCGTAGGTTGAAAGAAGAAATAAATACTTCTCGAGCATAGGTAGTGAAGGAGGTGTGGCAAATGTGGTGATGGTGTCTAGAGGTGAGTTGGCAAGAAAATCCTCATGAGCATCAATGCGGCACTTGGGAAATTCATGAGAAAGGATTTGTTAAAAGGACATGTATAAAGAAACAAAATATATGGTAAAAGCACATGTATCAAGAAACACGACTCCTTCACCAGGATTGTCTTCTATGCACAAACAAGCAAACATGGGGGTAGAAAAACAATGAATGAAGGCTGAAATGTTTATGGAAGATCATATTATATAATGTGTATATTGAATCAGTATAAACATTAGTGACTAAAGTGTAAAACCATAGGACAAATGGAGGAGAGTTGTGGATATGTGGACGAGAGTTGGCTTTGGGAGAAGTGTAAGCTTGACATGGGGCATCACCTTGCATAAGGACAAATACATTGTTTAAATTTTTAGATATATGTGTGTGTGTAGTTTCAAATTTTGGGTAGATGTATGAAATTTGAAATCTTGAATAAAAGGTGCATGTATGACAATCTAAAACTAGTTTCAAACATTGGATAAAAAGAAAAAACTGTCGCATTAGTTTTTTGAAAATTTGGTTAAGATTTTGTTGGACATCGAACATTGCCTCAAGATAGTGAAGGTTCCAATAAGAGGTTTATATCAGAACATTGGATAAAATTTGGATGAATAGAAATTGAAACTTGAAATTTTGAGTAAATTTTGGTAGAGAAGAGATTCTTTTTGTCAAAGTATTGATTAATGGTCGGTCTGCGATCACTAGAGTCCTTGCAGTGCTAAAGGCAACGACTAATAACATGTACATCATCATTGTGCAGGCTAATCATTAGAAAAACTAGCTAGCATAACTACTTGTAGCTACCTTCAGGATCGATTATGAAACACACATAGTGTAGGTCGTGCATGTGGCAATTTACTTGCAATTTCCCCAGAAATTTTCCATTCTAGCAAATCCTCAAGTATAGATACTTTTTCTTAATGGAGAAGCATTTTCCACCACTAGAGAGGAGTGGAGAAGAATGATGAAAAATTGCGGAAGGGGGGAACTATGCTTGCATTTCATACTGCACAAATGATAATATACAAGGCTTATGCTTACCAAAACATGCCAGAAGCATTCCTGGGTTCATTAGCTCCTTCATTTTGAATCCCATTTGCTTGTAATATCCATGAATCAATCCTAACCATATACTTTTATTAAACTAAAAGTTCTCTTTTGATCTCTTGTATGTACTATGCACTTCCATGTTGAGCTATTGTAGAGTGAAACACCACCAGATTTGAAACTTTCTCATCACTATAACACAAAGGGGGGTTTCAAGACAATATTTGAGATAGTTTATGGATAAGTGGTCTTAACATGAAACAGAAAAAAATTGTATATTGTCTTGAACATTGTCTTTCAGCGAGGGTCTCAAATTATTTTCTTAAAAAATTGTCTCTATAAAGAAAATATATAATACAAGCATTACTTTCTTTTAGGAGACAATTTCATTTTTGACTTTTCGAAGGCAATTTAATTTTTGTCTCCCTAGAGACAATAATTGGATTAAAAATATATTATCTCTATAGAGACAATATGCCGTTTGTCTCTTTAAAGACAATATATGACAATGGATCCAAAAAAATATCTCACCATTGAAATAAATAAATATAAAACGTATTCAATTGAAAATAAACTATAATATTATTGATTAATTCATGTTAGGGCACTGTGGAATGAAACCACTAGCCTCCTTCTTACAATGCAGGTGATCTTCGATTGAGCTCGCACCCTTTAAAAAATTATGTGAGGAGTCATGACAATCCTTTAAATAACATATATAAGCATTGATAGTTCACATGTGAAGTTCATAATGTGTTGGGTACATTCATCTCATACTTTAGTTTCAAATTTCATAAAAGTTAAAATAATTGCTAATAAATTGAATGCTCTACCTAAAGAGTCAATCCTCATGGATGTCAGTTTAACTTCATACTAGAATTCAAATTCTAAATTATTGAATCTCTTGACATTACAAGTGAACTTAGTTTTGCATTAAATAAATAGTGTAAGAATGATATACCTCCAACACAACCCCAAATGAAAGTTTTCGTTCCTATATATTCAATTTGGTATAGAAGGGTGATTTACCTTCCAATGCACATCAACTGGGGCATCTCCACCTTCCAATGCTTAACAACTATATTTATCACCTTTCTTTCAACTCAAAGAAATGATCAACTACAGCTTTGAACAACCATGATCTCAAAATTGTTCAATGGATCATCAATAGCAACTTCCACCTACACATATTATATAATAATTATGGTACATTCAAGATTGGCCATCAATTTCTCCCAAAGTGACAAAGATATTTGCATAGTAGATTTTTTTTTTCCAAGAAAACCTCCAATAATGTTTCCAGAAGAGAGACCCAAAATATATTACCTTCACCACGTCTTGGTCAATCATCCATTTGAGATATTCCACAACAAGTTAATCTGTCAATATTGCTCAGTGCAGAGCAATTATCCCACAAGCCACAATCCAAACCATCGAACATGATTTCATACCAATATTTAAAAAAGAAAAATATTATTAAGTCAAATAAACATAGTTTGACCAATTTTTGACTCCATCGCCTCCTTCGAAATTGTACCAGCAAATTCACAAGGTATAATTTCAAATCAGTCTATCAGAGCACAGTTTCCTTTGTCTGTCCCTTCACGTGGATGATGTTTTTGACATTACCCAAACTAAATTAAAGGAAACATAATATATAATCCTACCAATATAACATATGTATATTAATCAAGGCACATCACCTTCAATCCTTAATGTGGCATTTACAAACTCTTATGAAGGGACTTTAACTTCCTGTGGTCAATTATCACTGGGAAGACCAACCTATCATTGAATCTTCTCACACATAATTTCTTGAGGTTCATGAGGATGAGTGGCTATGTATGTATACTTCCTTATTGGTTTTGACATATTAATAACTATTTGTTCATCATTGGCATGGACATCCCTTAACCCAGTTGCATTAAAATGATGGCTCGCGACATTCTCCTAGTAAATTAAAAACAAAAGTATATTATCAAATGAAGAAAAATAAACTCGTCCAAGAAAGAAAATTAAGCGTGAAACATATCACACAAAATAACACTACAAGAAAAAATGTCATTGGTGAGGGTCATGTCTATGATGGACCTTTAAGGTCTGTCACCAATGTTGCATATGGTGATGGTATTTTAAAGAAATGTTGTTGTAAGTGTATATAGTGATGGTTCTTTAAGGTTTGTCACCGAAGCCATTTTCAGTCACACTTTTGGTGAGGATTGTTAAAGGCTAGTCACTAATTATCCCTTTGGTGACACTTTTGGTGAGTGTCGTTAAAGGCCCATCAGTAATTCTCTCTTTGGTGACACTTCTAGTGACGATCTTTTATTGACTGTCACCAATGACATTTTTGGTTACTTTTTGTGACGGTCAATAAATTTTCGTCATCATTGATCATTCCAATGAGTTTTTGATGATGGTTCATTCTTGTGACGGACCTTTAAGGTCCAACACCAATGTTGCATATGGTGATGGTCTTTAAAAAATCATTATTGTAAGTGTATATAGTGATGGTCCTTTAAGGTTTGTCACCAAAGCCATTTTCAATCACTCTTGGTGAGGGTCACTAATGGCCTGTCACTGATTCTATCTTTGGTGACACTTTTGGTGAGGTTCATTAAAGGCCCATCACTAATTCTCTCTTTGGTGACACTTTTAGTGACGATCTTTTATTAACCCTCACCAATGCTCCTTTTCGTTACTTTTGGTGACGGTCAAATTCTTTTGTCATCATTGATCATTCCAATGTGTGTTTTATGACGTTATGTACCTGTTACTATATTTTTTGCCAAAATATAATGATTTAAGACCATTGTTGTGAAGTCTTTTTCATTATGTGTCCATGGTCATAGTGGTTATAATAGTCAATCAATTTGTTAAGAAGTAATTAGTGTGTATCATTTCCCTCAACTCATAAGAATATAGTCTTCGTATGAGTCAACACATGATTCATCTCTATTAGGTTTATTATCTAGCAAATTTTCTTTAAATAAAGTTCCACTAGTGTGTGTAGGAACTCTATTATTTAGTACATAATCAAGCTCTATCAATTCTATTAATGAGAGAGACCTAGCACTCCTCAACACTCATGGCACACCTTAACTTGCTTTGGAATAGTACACTAACATTCCTTCACACCTAGTATATCTTGGAAAATCTTTGTAATTGGAACATTTTTGTACCTAGAAAATCTTGCCATGAGTAGGATGCCCAAGCACATGTTGGCATGCCATAGCATAGCATAGAACTCCCCTATGATGTGTTGGCATTCCTTGTAGTCCCTAGCATGCCTTGGAACTCCTTTGCATAATATTTCATTGACAAACATTAGCACTTGGCACACATTGGCACTTGGCATGTATTGGAGAATATTATTAGTGTGCTTAGCATGCCCCTTTTGAAAAAGATAATGTCCCAAATTATCTATCCTCTTATGTGTACATCTCCTTGCATTTTAGCTTGTTTATTCCTTTTGTTACCTTGAGACTGCTTGGCACATATTGGCATACTCTGGTACCATACACATCCTAGCATGTCTTAGCACGTAGCATGCCTTGGCACTATTTGGCACATGTTAGCACACCCCGGAACTACCTAGCACACTCTAGCACTTCTTGACATTCCCTGATATTCCCTGGCATACCTGAGCCATGCTTAGAATACCTTGGCATGACACTCCTCGACACACCTTCATATTCATTCACTTCTATTCATTTTGACCTAGTGCTCTCGTCTGTTGTCCTAGTACTCCCTAACACTCCTTAGCATGCATTGGCACTCTCTAGCACACCTTAGAACTCATAAGGGAACAATGAAACGTGTAACCAATGTTATCAGACTTGGAATAGAAAATAAATGAGTGAGGCAAAAGAATTAAGAGTTTTAATAGGATTGGGGAAAATCGGGAAAACATTGGGAAAAATCAGTGAATTCAATAAATAAAAACATACACATCTATTGAATTAAAAAAAACTTTTTGCATTGATATTGAGTAAATCCATGTCGAAACAATCGATAATATCAATAGATATCCAAAATATCATAAATGAATAAGCATCTCATATATGTTATGAGTCTAAACATGATCTAAAGTACTGAGTCATGACTCTTAACAAGTGACTACATAGAACTAGAAGCATCTGCTTCTGAAACTTTACAAATATCTACATACTAATTAGAAAAAAAATCAGCAACTAGGAGTCTAAGACTCTTAAGAGTGATAACTATAAGTGATTCATCCCACTCCTTCGCTTGTTTGACTCTCAAAGTTCTTCAGGTCATGTAGGCTTAAAAGAGAAGCCTCCTCTAATTGGACCCAATCTATTGCATTTGTACTTTGAAAATCTATCTTTTCAAGGTCTATTTGTGAATGATCCAAACCTATCATTATCATGAGACATTGAAATGTGAATTTAAATTTTACTTTGAACATTAAAGTTTAAAATTTAAATTGCAAATCATATTATGAAACCTTAAAATTCAAGCTCTCACCTAGTATTTGTTTGTTATGAAATCATAGATTGTGATGGAAAAATACAAGGTCATTTAAGCACTTGTGTCAATAGGTTGTGCTTCTTATAATGTATTCTCCCAAACATGCGTTACCTTCACACACAACCTGAAGCACTGCATGCTTGGTTTGAGATTTGAATGGCGAATCTCTTCAAATCTTGTGTATCACTACAAAAGTTTTGCCACCAAAGGCCTAGCAAGTGGAAAGGGTTCATGAGTAGACGTACTAAATACTAAATAGTAAAAGATTAAAAATACAACAAAAATTAATACAACATTTAACATACAAAATAAAATTTAAACAAATTTAATGAATTGATGAAGCCTTGAAGCCTCAAAGGGTACCTGGCAACATCTTAGAGCTTTATCATATAAAACTGGTATAGAAAATTATTTAGCTAGTGCTCTATAATCCTATAGTTGTGAAAACACACGACTTTGAAATTATGGATCAAGAAAGAACCTTTCCATGCATGTCATAAGTCCTATGTGAACCTCCCCATCCTCATTAAATTTTCTCTTACGATAAAAATATTGTGGTTTTAAAACGAACCTGGAAACATGCAAAGGGAAATGCAATTTCCTATCTCAAAATGCATCAATAATGTCCCAAAGAAGCATATACTTTTCCTCCTCATCCCCATATCTTCTTTTGATGGCCTCCTTTGCGAAATCCATCGCCTCATAGATGTAGCCCGTAACAGGATTGTGACCATCAACCATCCTAAAAGTTAAAGCTTTAAAATTTAAATAAATATGAAACATTGAAAATAAAAAGATCCTTGAAACTAAATATAAAACATGAAAAAGTTAAAAGACTTGAAGTACCTGAGAACTCTAACAAGGGACTCCATCACAGCAATAATCTCTTCGGCATATTTCTAGAAATTGTCATTAAACACAAGTGAAACAACTTCAATGCCTTCAAAGGCCTTGGAATGTTTAGATTCCATCCACTAAGGTCCCAAGAACATCCTCTTCAGATTTATGTTTTTCTCAACCTCAAACTACAAAGATATGAAATTTGTTGCAAATATAGTCACTGCAAGTCCAACAATTTGTTTATCTTCAGTGTATTTTATGAAGGTGTTTAGGACAATAGTGTGGTTGTATAGGTGTTTGGCTATGGATTTTTCCTTCACAAACTCATGTATCGAATGAAACTTACAATGTCCTCAAGCATTAAATCTATGCAATGGGCAACACAATAGGTCCAAAAAGTTGTGGGATTCCTATAATCAAAAAGTCCACTGGTAACCATATAATTAGCTATATTATTGGTGACAATTTGTACAAAATTTTCTTCTCCCACTTCTTGAATGACTTCCTCCATCATTAAACAAATAATTTGTGAAGTATTAACCTTGTCTGAGGCATCCACTGATTTGAGAAACATTATACCTAGTGGACAAGATAGAAGGAGATTTATTAAAGTTCTATTCCTCTGATATGCCCATCCATCCCTCATGATGGTGCACCTTGTTTCTACCAATAATGAACAAAACTAAAACAACAGAAGAATGAAATGTTCAACACTTGCCAATAGCAAATTTGTCCTAATGCTCTCTGATGAAGGGGATCTATACCCTAGAACTGCAACAACAACTACATCAATCATAGCATGACAATAAGGACTTATGGCACGGTGGAAAGGTATGTCAGAATAATACCAAAAGTTAGCAATGAAATTCCTTTCCTAACTATGCATCTTGTTTTCCAACCAGTGGTATCCAAGGTAGGTTGGGAAGTGAGTCTTGTGTGGGGAGTTAAAAAGGTGTTTATGTTTCCACCTCCAATGTTGAATGTAGGAGGAGTCATTTGGCCTTGAAATTGAGTTGGACTTTGAGGCATGTGTGGGAAATTTGGGAACTAGATTGAGGATTCAAGAGAGGGATATGACAATGGGGTAGTGGAAGAAAAATTTTCAACTCCAGGAGTTTTTATTTCTTTTTTCTTCTTTTCTTTCTTTGCATTATGCTAACTCAACATATCAATGGCCAAGGTTGCTTGGTGTTTGACATTTTTGTTAATGTTTTTGCAGAGACCTATATCATGTCTGAGTATTTTTGCAAGGTGGTACTTGAATCTAGAAATGCCTCCACTACATTCTGCTTTGAAAAATTTACAAAGGAGCTTGGTGTCTCCAAGAATCCTATCACAACAAGCCCAAGCAAAGTCCTTCTCCCTCAACATTGTTGTTTTTTTGGAATTGTGTTTAAATTGCAGCTTATGTTTGGATTTGGAGTTGTGCCTTACATTTTTTTTGGCTCCTATAAAAGACAATAAAAAATTAAAGTTAAACATGCCATATATAACTACGCAAAAAACATCGATGGTTTTAAAGGATATGAGGTTTTGTTAAGGATCAAAGAGGATTTTGTCGAGCAACACAAGCACATTTTGACGTAATATATGATTATGACCTTGAAACACAATTAGGTATATATGAAGAGATGCCACCTAAAGGAAATATTATGAACATATATTGCATTGTAATCTTGAATTGGGAAGTTCGTTTAGCATAAGACAACTGAACAAATACATCAATAACAGATTCAGGAAGAACAAAAATACCCAAAGTTGTGAGTGCATGGTTAAAGCCTTTGGAATCAGCAAGACATCGACCAATGAAGGAATTCTTGATGACTTGGAAAGTGGGTTGTATGAAACCATTTCTTAGTGCATTTTAAAAATCTACTTAAGCCCCATTTATAGGGTTGAAAAGTTATAACCAAAGGAATACGTCGAACATTTGATTATTGAACAATGAAACTTGAAACTTGCCATTTAAAAGGACATTGAAACTTCAATATAGTAATATACCTATTATTGAAGCCAAGTACCAACATACCTCAGTTGTTGAATAGTGAAGTAGATAAGCTTGAAGGTAACACATGCTGAAGGTGACGAGTGACTACCTGAGGGTCGATATGGAGTATGGATAGAACACATGCTAGAAACTACTTGATATGGAGTCTGGACTTAGGCTCACACCGGTGGTTCCCCAATATGGAGTATGGATTGTGCAATAGTTAGTAGTGATTTATTACTGAAGGTCACAACGTATGAGTTGCAAGCCTGAGAAATGAGAAATAAATTTTGGAATGATCGATGTTTAGTTTTTAGCAATACAACATACCTAAACTTGAAATACTCGAGCTCATCGAGTCAAGGCCAAAAATTGAATAAATTGGAATCAATCATAGGAATATGCTTTCATCGGAAAGTATCAAGTAAAATTTATGTTGACCATGAGTTAAACTTGGAGAGAAAGTAGATTCTAACTCGTGATTAATCATGATTGATTGGTGGGTCCTGTTACATTGCTTGAAAGTTAAATTTGAACTGAAAATAGGAGATCTTACAATTGAACCTAATTGTGAATTTTCTAAACTAAAATTGGCCCATCAGAATCATTTCTATTTGCATCTAAGTGCGTCAACAGAAGAGATTCATTTTAAATCAGGTTCATGGAGAAAATATTTTCTGGAAGATGTTTGTTTTATGTCGAGGAATACATAGGAATATTTTTTTTTAAATTTGAATAACAATAGTATCTACTCTGTATCTCCTGTATCTCATTATTTTTATCTCTTGTAACTCATACAGAAATTGTGTTAATAGTGGAAATGTAGCATCAAGTTGCACTCCTTTTATACCAAATTTCTACATGCCAACCTTTGTGTCGCTTGCGCTACAAAGCATTTGTTGTAGAGTGTGGAGTTAACACCTACCTCTACATAACAAAAGCTACACATACCTTTTGGCTTGGTGTTTTCATCTTTTGTCCATTCTTTGTGTGGATTCTGGGACAACAAGCTCCACATACTTTTTTTCCATACCTCTATGTGAGTGTAACTTTGCACATTTTCTTTGCTTCAACCAATATCAAAAGAATTTGTGAGATTCTTTCAAGGCATGAATACATCCTTCAATAATGGAAATTAGTAAAGTTTCTAAAGAAAAAAATAACCATCGAGTTGACCTTTGCCATTTAAAATATATTAGAATTCTATTGAGAGTTTTTTTAGACATAATTATTAACTCGCCCTCTACTTTTCCCTTTTTCTTAATATAAACTACATCCCTTATTACATTTCTAAGCAATAGATTTACATCAAATACTCGATCAAAGGGCCACGGACTTTTCATAAATGTTTCCTTGTCCAATAGAAGAATAAATGGTCAACATGTCAGCCTAGCTCCAATTTCTTTGGAATTAATAATTTTATTTAAAAATGGCTACTTTTGTTTGAATCTAGAACTATGCTTAATCTTTGAAAATGGATTTCACTCCAAATTTACCTTGGAGAGGTCCTTATTAAAGGCTTCTCTATATCTCCTCCACTAAAATGAATGGCTTGTATTTTGAAGAGTATAGAAGAGCTCGCTTCTTAAAAGCCTGATCATCCCATTGTCGCCAAGAGCTCCTTCTTTTCCCCGAAATGGACCTGAAACAACATTTAGTACTTAATTATGATCCAACTTGAGAAATTTTGATTGACACTGCAACTCAAGAGCTATTCAATTTAAAGTGTGCTAATAGGATCCATCATTATTTCATTGAATAAGTATATTGTTTTTAAATTTCTCATTTGTGCTTGTAGTATGTGGTACTCACCTTGTTTCACATGAAAGGGTTTTTATTATTGGAGTATGACAATGCTAGTAATATTTAGGAATTTTGTAGTATTTGTACCCCATGATCATTTTTGCAAGATGTATGTCTTGTGTCAAAATAAATAAGCATTTAGTTATTACCTCCTAAACTAAAGCACTGTTTCTTTTATTAGGTTCCATGTAACATCCTCTACAGATTGATGACAAATTGGATGTAATATCATATCCATCCCGGTAGAATATAGTTCTCTGTAAAGGGTAAAATTCCCCAAAATACCCATCGTTGGGTATTTTTTCGGGAAGCTGGGGTTAGAAAACCCAAATTTGGAGTTTGGAGTAAGGTTACTCAATCACTTACGAATATGAAACCCCTCTGGAAAATCTATAAATAAGGAAGGATTGAATTCATTTTGGATCGGCGAGTGTAGATTGATTCATTTGTTCTTGAGCATTCGGTCTAACAGTTTTTGACCCCTTACATCTCTTATCAATTTCGATGGTGAGATATTCCACCCTAGTTGACATTCCCTTATTATCTCTCCATTTTGGCACAAAGGTCTCTTGTTGGTCAGCGAGTTTTGTTGGATATTGGTCTCTTGTCTTTCTTTGGGCACAAGATTTATGTTAAAGGTGAATGAATTTGGAGGATAATGTGAGATAACTTAGTTCTGTTTGGCATACACCTCTCTCGAAGGAAGAAACAAATTTTCTAAGTCCTTAATATCTTGTTTTGGGCAAAGAACTTACCTTAGGAAGTCGATTCGTTTCTGGCACCTGGAGTAGTGAAACTCTTTTCTTTATTTAGTTTTTCTATCCACAATTAAAAGGATCACTTCCCTAGTTATTATTTCTCAGCCTTACCTAAGGAAGCATGTTTGCATTCTGATATCATATTTAGTAGAGGAAGACTTCAATTATCTTGTCTAGCCATGCAAGGAAGGTGCATTAGGATTAGGAGTTACGAAAGTTGAGACATTGTTGTACATGTTTCCATATTCATTCTACCTTATAGACTAAAGGAAAAGTGAATCGTAGTGTTTGAATCTAGAACTATGCTTAATCTTTGAAAATGGATTTCACTCCAAATTGACCTTGGAGAGGTCCTTATTAAAGGCTTCTCTATATCTCCTCCACTAAAATGAATGGCTTGTATTTTGAAGAGTATAGAAGAGCACGCTTCTTAAAAGCCTGATCATCGCATTGTCGCGAAGAGCTCCTTCTTTTCCCCGAAATGGACCTAAAACAACATTTAATACTTAATTATGATCCAACCTGACAAATTTTGATTTACACTGCAACTCAAGAGCTATTCAATTTAAAGTGTGCTAATAGGATCCATCATTCCTTCATTGAATAAGTATATTGTTTTTGAATTTCTCATTTGTGCTTGTAGTATGTGGTACTCACCTTGTTTCACATGAAAGGGTTTTTATTATTGGACTATGACAATACTAGTAATATTTAGGAATTTTGTAGTATTTGTACCCCATGATCATTTTTGCAAGATGTATGTCTTGTGTCAAAATAAATAAGCATTTAGTTATTACCACCTAAACTAAAGCACTGTTTCTTTTATTCGGTGCCATGTAACATCCTATACAGATTGATGACAAATTGGATGTAATATCATATCCATCTTGGTAGAATATAGTTCTCCGTAAAGGGTAAAATTCCCCAAAATACCCATCGTTGGGTAATTTTTCAGGAAGCTGGGGTTAGAAAACCCAAATTTGGAGTTTGGAGTAAGGTTACTCAATCACTTACGAATATGAAACCCCTCTGGAAAATCTATAAATAAGGAAGGATTGAATTCATTTTGGATCGACAAGTGTAGATTGATTCATTTGTTCTTGAGCATTCGGTCTAACATTTTTTGACCCCTTACCTCTCTTATCAATTTCGGTGGTGAAATATTCCACCCTAGTTGACATTCCCTTATTATCTCTCCATTTTGGCACAAAGGTCTCTTGTTGGTCAGCGAGTTTTGTTGGATATTGGTCTCTTGTCTTTCTTTGGGCACAAGATTTATGTTAAAGGTGAATGAATTTGGAGGATAATGTGAGATAGCTTAGTTCTGTTTGGCATACACCTCTCTCGAAGGAAGAAACAAATTTTCTAAGTCCTTAATATCTTGTTTTGGGCAAAGAACTTACCTTAGGAAGTCGATTCGTTTCTGGCACCTG